>RJWM01003486.1:0-112769 GCA_004363535.1 Dasyprocta punctata | reverse complement strand
CTCACCATATAATCACTGTGGTTTATAGTGTCTGATGTTTGCTAACATGCAGAATTTATTAAACACAGTGAGTCATATATCTCATGAAAAATCAGTATCATCACAAACACTAGGTTTTTACATACAAAAGCCTCCCTTCTCTCTCTGCTCTTGTTCTGTTATAAAATCTTGAATACTTTGCACTGAATAATGTTTCTATCGTGGTGTGCTATGCAGTTAGAGTAAGAGCTCTACACTTCTCAAAATTATCAGCTTTCAAAAGTGCTTCATGTACAGAATGAAATAGACTATTCAGGCAATGAAAATTTTTCTTTAAACAGCAAAATATAAGTTAAGTAAAAATAGTCAATAGCTTAAATATTTACAATGAAAAACTAATGAGTTCAAAAAGTGGAAGAGAAATAAAAGTAGGGGCAAGGAAATAAACAATAAGAAGATCAGTAAAGTGATTATCTCGAGACATCTAATGTTGAGGACATTTTCAAAGAATTTTCATTTCATGTTATAATTCAGCCCTAGCATATTAATGGGAAGTCCAAGTATGGGATATTAAACCATCCTCTCAATTACAAGTTGAAATTTTTTATTTTTTATTTATTTGTTTATTTATTCATTTATTTTGAGACAGGGTTTTGCTATGGAGGTCAGGCCAGCCTTGAGCTCACTTTGTAGCCCAGGCTGGTCTCAAAGTTGCAACAATCCTCCTGCCTCAGCCTCCTGATTGCTGGCATTACAGATATGTGTTACCATGCCCAGTTACAAATTGGGAAATTTGAAAGTGCACCATTTTTAATTTTTTTTTTTTTTACTCAGCAAACATTATTGCCAAAATTAGAAGGTTCTCAGACAAAAGGCTTTTGCAGACTGACTCTAAAGTATTTGAAACTTTTTTTGTCACTTTTGAAGAGGACACTTTTTTGTCATTATTCTAAACAATATCTCTTTCTAGACTTCCAAAAATATAGCAAAAATAAATCCTTTACTTTTTCTTTATCCTTTTGATACACTGATATTTTCAATGATAGAATAACATTATTTATTGCCTTCTCATAAACAAAGAAATTGATTTATATGACATTGTAATGGGTTGGGGCATTCTGGGTACAGAAGGAAAGAGGGTGGATACTAAATGGGCGGCCTAAACTGAGAGGCTCCAAAAATTCTCCTCCATCTTGTCACCTGGCATGGGACCTAATGTTTCCAATAAACTTATTTTTGAAACTGAGCAAATGCTTCCAGAAGATGTCAGTAATAATGCAAGTATCTGACCAGTGTGCAAATATTATTCTAATATCACTAATTTTAAAAATTACAAATAGCCGGATGTCACTTCTTAAAGACTGTGAATTACCAAAGAAGTACGACAGTAAAATGTAGAGGGAGGCAGAAGGAGCGTGCTAGGCTGGGTGTGGATTCAGGACTCTGGCACTGCAAGATAAACTTGACAGGAAAAGCTAAGGAGTGTGCGTGACACTGCTTCACCTGGTGCCCAGCGGAGCGCCCTGCTGTGTTCTTTACATACCCAGCATCACAGAGCCAACATGGCTAAAACGAAACTTCCCAGATGCTGTGGCAACTGGCTGTCTGGATGAGATCAGCTTCCGCTGTCCAGGTGTATTTGTTCCTATTTGGGAAGTGGGGTGGGTGGGGCCGCTCTCTGTCATTTTAGTGGGGCAGGCAGATGAGAGGTGCCTGAGTGCGCTGTCTGCTTCAGCCGCATGCTGGCCTGCACACGTGACACAGCCTGGGGACGCAGTGGCTGTGGATGTGTCAGTGGCTGCGCTACCTCCACAGCATTTACCTGACGACGGCTAGCAACACATTTTCTTGACCCCAAACTACTCCAACACGGCGAGCAAACACCTTAATTCTGGTACTGAGCCCCTGTCTGCTTGAAAACATTGAGCGGTTGCTATTCTCTGCCATGAATCCCAACAATCAAGACTCAAAAGAGTCAGGAGTCAGAAATCCCAAAGGAACTAACACAGGAGCAAGGGAAATGTAAAGACCTTTTTATGGAGAGAGCTTGTGGCAACGTTAAATTGAAGAAGTGCCTCAGTCAGAGAATTGATTTGTTCCACTGAGTGGGAAATATCCAATCCCCGTTCAATACAGCTAGTTCACGAGTATGAGAAACACCAACTTCATCACACATATGGATCTTCAGAGCTGCCAAAGTGAACTAGTTTCAGGTGGAATTGAGCAAAAGCAGGTGGAGGAAAAGAAAAAGAAGTCTGTATCTTATTTTCTCCATGTGTCTCTTGAAATTTGCTTGTCTAATTTGCTAATTGCAAGAAAAGTTGTAGGGGAGATTCATGGATGTCTACATTGCTAATTCAATATTTTTGGCAGAAATGTGTAGCAGTGGTGAGGTTGTCTTCCAAACCAAGAATCTTTCTGTCAGGAAAACAGAGGAGAAAGGAAAATTTGATGAAAATCTGAGGCCAAGATGGCTCCCTCCCCTTCTTGAATCAGAAGTGGTAAAAACCTGGTGGAAGTCTGAAGAGAAGTTTGGTCAATTAACTTAGGAGAAAACAGACTCAGGCCTTGGGGAGTTAGCTGACAGGATAGAGGACTGCAGACCACTCCACTGTTGTTGATGAGAACTCAAATTCCAAAGGACCAACTAGAAATTTGGAATGAAAAGCAATCAAATCTCTAGTTACCAGAAGGCCTTTGAAAAGTTCTTGCCCTAGTATAAATTACTGTACAGTTATGGCGATGGTCTAACATGGCAGAAGAGCAAAGCAGGAACGTTTACTCACTACCACTCCCTCCTTCTTCCCCTTCAGCCCAGATTGTTACTTTCCTGTTTGTGCGCGAAGAAAATTCCAATCAGTTCCTCGCATGTCACCAATGACCACCCCATGCTCCACTTCCGATCAGAGGTCGCATAACCCCCTGCCTCTCTGTATCTGGTGGGAGGAGAAAGCCAAACCCCTGTGGGTGATGGGCTCCTCTCCACGTCCTCAATAAATGACCACTTTCTCTGTCCTTCTGCTTCTCTATTGTGCCAGAAAACTCTAACAGCCTTTAAGTGTCACTACAGTCACGTGGGCAGATGTTTCAACATTCACAAAATAACTACCCAATGCTCCCTGATCACCTAGAAAACAATCAAGAGAGGCAAGGACCATGACCAGATGTCCAGGACATCCACAGAGCAGGCTGTGCGCCCACCAGCTAGTGCCCATTATGGAGAATTCTGCAGAACACAAGTGACTGCTGCATGGGTGCTCAGAATAAATTTTCAGGGGATCCAGTCACTAAGTCCACAGACCACGGGATAGAAGGAATTATTTGGTGTGAACACAGATGTGTAATATTTTCTGCAAATGCTTGTGAATAGCATCATTAAGATGATCTGCAAACTAATACAATATATGGGCAAAGGCAAAAGTTCGGAAGATTTACCCTGAGAGTAGCATCCTGCATAACCCCACTGTTTTCCTTTTTAAAACACGGAACGTGTCTTTGAGGCATATGGTATGAGGATGTGAGTCCTGGTATTCATGGGTTGGATGTATGAGGACCACCCTGAGATACCTAATTTAATGCTTTGATTATGATAGGAGTCACAAAAGGAGGTTCTTCAATCTCAGTCATCGAATGAAACAATGCTCTGGTTGCCAAGATATTTTTCAGGTGGCATAATCTGATTTATTAGACCCACTGTCAATCACAAGAGCAAATAATAAGGTACAGTAAATTCTACGACCTGCCGTGATTTCATTGGATGGGCTAAATGGGAAAATTGGATATTGCTTGAGGTTTGATAATAAATATCAAGCAATAAAAAGCCCCAGGAATGGAACAAGAAATCTCTCTTTTAAATAAGGAAATGTTTGAAACTAAGTATTAGTTTCTATTCACTCCTTTTCTCAACAGTGTCTTCAGACCCTCAAAAAAGTCAGTTTCCTCATAGAACCCACATGGGATCTCACAGGAGACTCACAGGGAGTAACGCAGAGTTCCTCACTGGGTGAGGCTCGGAGAAATAAGATGTGAAAAGGCTCACAAACATCCATGGACCAAGCAATCGCTCTTAAAGTTTTCAGCACAAATGCTCAGTTGATTTTAAAAGCATCTGCAAATAGTTCACTTGCAATTTGTAGCTTATCACAGAAATGGAATGCTGCTTTCCTGGAAACTGCTGAAGTTGTGAAGTCAAAAGCAACCTGATTCAGATGCTTCATGTAGTTTTTATGGGGGGAAATAAGGAGTTTGCTCCTGGATGTTGCGAGGTCTGCTCCCTCAGACAATCCTGAGGTTTTAAACCACCTGTTGGGTCTTAGATAACACAAGAGGAATAATAAAAAGACACAGAGGAAAACACATCACTTTGGTAAAAAAACAAAAAATGATACAGGAGGGTTGATGTCCAGTGGGAGTTTATAACATACAAGGAGTGATAGAATGATCCAGATAATGTTTAAGTTTTTAAAAACTTATTACAATAAAAAGATACATTACTTAGAGGTATGGGAGAGGAAGTATTTTGAGAAGGATTAATAGAAATGTGTATTTTACTCTAATAATTCTTTATTTAATTGTTAATGGTAGTCTATGATCACCTCCCATTTATCACCAATTTCTGTCAAGAAAGAGCATCATGGCATATCCTCACTCCCCCATTCATGGGATATGGCACCATGAGACTTGTGGCTCTTCCCCAAAGTCAAAATGAGCTTCAGAGGTAAATGTTTGGAACCAAGGCAGCCACAACAGTCCAAATTAAGACACTCAGGAAAGAAGACTTCCAGAACTGCTTCAGAAATGATACGAATGAGGAAATGAGTGTTTCTTTCTTTTAAGTGAGGGAGAGTATTTTGAGAGGGATTAATGGCAATGTGTCTTTTATTGCAATAAGCAATCTTTTTAAAATTTAAACCATCACCTGTTTTGCTATCCCACCTCTCGTATGTATCCAAATGAATGGTAATCTCAGTTCACTTAATAGAGCCCACTGAATATCCACCCATTTCCATTCTATGGTCTCCATTCTGTGACTCTTCCACTGGGGGCTAGAAAACAAGACAGAGCAAAGAGGGCTCGCCAGTAGGTGCATCCATCCTAAATACAGAATTCAGTCTCTTGGCAGGGACCTCCGAAAGATCATTCAAGTTTCCTATTTGGATGTTTTCCATAGTTGTGAATAAAGAGATAGTGCCTGTGCTTTCATTTTGATTTGGTTTTGCCCCTAATGGTAAGAAGGCATCTCCAAAGTAATGTCATAATCTGTCAACGTCAACACATTTTCAAATCTAGAAACCTTCAGATTTCATTTTTAATGTGAAATGTTTATTTGAATACAATAGAACAATCATAACAAAAGAGATAGTCATATAGCAGGTTTCTCTTGATTCATTGAGGCAAAAGTTTCATGCTAATAATTTGTTGGATAATGTTTCATGTCTATATTTTTTATCCTAAATAATTTCTGTGAATATAATAATATGCACTGTGCTGATGATTGTTACTCTCTTATTGGCTGGTTGTGAAATTGTTTTGGTTTGGTTTCTTACTTTCCTTTAGTTTAAAATAAAAATAAAAATAAATTTTAAAAAATCTAGAAGCCTTTATTTATTTATTTATTTATTTTAATTTTTTTAATTTTAAAGATAGTAAAATCCAACAGAACGTAACAGAACAAAGTCAATCAAAATGAAGCAGTAGAACTGGTACAGAACTTTGAAGAAAGATAATGTGAATACAATAGCTACTATAGTATATCTTGTTGTCTTCAGAATAGCTGACCATTCCAACAGGTATAGTAGAATTGAACCAGAAATGAAACAGAATAAAACCAATAAAAACAGAATATAAAATAAAGCAAAATAATATTAATAATAATAATGATAAGAGTAAAGCAAAACAGTGAGAACCATATTGGGCCTCGAAGACAAGACAGAAGAGAATCCCCTATACTTGCTACATTGCCTACTGTCATCTTTCAAAGAGATGCTCAGGTTGCTGACCAGAGGCCTGCAAAATCTACAAAACAATACTAACAATTAGTTGCTTGATGTTCCTTAGTTGCTATCAATTTAGCCAGACCTCTGAAACAGCAGGTTGCTCATGGGGGATGGGAGGGTGGGGGGGGGTATTAGTGGGGGGTGGGATGGTTGGGGGGGTTGTCCCTGATTCCAAGCCCACGCACCGGTGTCACTTGGGCCCAGCGGGGTGGGCCCTGGAAGGGCCCATTCTCGTTCTCCTCCAGAGGTCCACGTAGAAGCCATTATTTATAAAAGAACCCAGGTCCCAAGTGGATCTCCTATGTCCACAGGTCCACCACTAGCCATTCCCAAAGTCACTGATCATGCCATTGGGATAGATGTGCTTGATCATGAACTCATCCTACTCATGGGTGGGGCAGTGTGGGGTTCCTCTCCTTGAGGGGTTATAGCCTGTCACATAGAGATGACCGTGTAAACAACTGAAACACCCCTACACTCACAGGACAAGAGAGTCAGAGAGTAATGGCACTGCATGCCGAGTGGATAGTAGAAACAGTACCACCTTTAAGGAAATAAAACAACCATTGGCAAAGTATGACTCACAGGCTAAACCTGTCTCACCCTCTGTTTTTGTCAGTAAAATCTGACTGGATTCCGAAGGGGACATATTCGGTATCTGAGAACACTGCTCCATCCCACATTCCAGTGATCTGGGAGGGTGTTTGGCCTAGATCAGGAAAGATCTCCACAGCAAGGCCCAGCTTGGCATGGGCAGCCCTGCTTCTGGCACTAGGATGGCCTTGAAGTATTAGGTTATATAATGCGACAAGATGCAGCGTGAGGACTGGATGTCAGGATCTACTGGGGAGATCATGATTTGGGCAGTGAGGCTCCTGAGAAGGACTTGGCATCTTCAGGAGAAGCCTCTGTCCCTTTTGAACCGAGATTTTGTTCTGCTGAGCCATAGAGAGGCCTTGGCGCAGCTGATGTTGCAGCCTGCATTTTGGGAAAGCAGTACCATTGAATCAAATTATTCCATCAGAGAAGAAGGCTGTAGGTTAAAATGGGTAATAAAGTGAAGCCATAAAGATCTCGGCAAGTGACAAAGGGACAGAAAGGGTTCAGAACTCTGGGAAAGGATGTGATAATGTTACTTCCGTTAGAGCATCTTGGAGCAAGGGAGTCACACTCAGCCATTCCTGTCAGAGCACACATCCTGATGAACAGCCAGTGCTGGGAGAAATCAGTTGATCTGCTTTCTCCAGAGAAGGAAAATTAAATCCATGCTTATTTATAGGCTCTTCCTAAAGACTCCGCCTGGAAAACCTGGAAAAAGATGTAATGTAGTGCCCCCTGGTGACTCAATGGACCAACTGCCGGTGGTGCCGACCACTTGGCTCACTGTCTACTGATGCATTTCCTGCTTGGTTCTTTTGCAGATAAAGAGACAGAAATTAGCTTTGAGTTTCACAGTGTAGGCTGACGAACAGCTTAGGATCTGCACGCTGTGTGTCGGACAGTATGGCAGCACACTGTCAAAGGCCTTGCCTGGGACAAGAAGAAGCAGATTGCTGTTGGCTGCTTAGTGTGCCGAAGCTCGCTCTTCTCTTTCAACTATACCATATCGATCGAATAACCTTAAGGAAAGTACAAATGGAGCCAAGAGAGCCTCGTGGGGAATGAGAAACAGAACATATCAGAACACATCCATCGAATGATTCCATGAAACACCCAGTGTTTTGTGTGTTTGTGACGTACCCGAATTGTGCCCATCCCACAAATGCCTAATGAAAATAATATACAGGGCAGGTAAGCCAGTATTCACCTCTTGCTAATAGAGATGATGTAGGAGTATTAGCAAGGTCGCCAGTTACTGGATTTAACTAAAATCTTCTTTCCAAATGCTCGTTGTTGTGATAAATAAGAGTGGCTAAAGCAAATGGATACTGTACTTCCGGAAGGGTAGTAGTAAATTTGAAAAAAAAAATGAAGTGTTCCAAGAGTGGACTACAAGTTGTGCCAGGCAAAAAGAACAACACAGTTGGTATCAATCCTATGTGAGGACTTACGGTCTCTCCCAGTGCCTTACTTATCCATTCCTGCACAACCAAAAACACCAGGGTGTAGTGACTTAAACATCACTTTATTAGTATCTCCAGCTGTCCTGTGGGCTGGGACAGTCAGCTGGGATGTTCTAGGTTCCTTTCGTAGTTGCAATCAGTTGGTTTTTGAGGTCGGTGTCTTTTTTAGGGTTCAACTGGGATGCGTGTTCCAGATAGCTCTTTACTCCCGTGGCTAGCACTTGGGGAGAACACAAGATTGGAGCTACTGGGGGAACTTTCTCCATAGGACATCTCCATGTAGATAACACAGGTTTCTCACAACATGGTGGTCTTAAGATAGACTCTCATGAGAGGTCAACTTTCCCAGAAGCAGGCATTTCAGTTGGAGACTAAAGCCTCCTCGTGAGGCAGCCTTAGAAGCCTTAGCGTTACATCTACCAGGTGATGCTGCTCAAAACTGAGTCGGGGACATGTGGATCGAATAGATGAAGACTTCACATTATGATGTCCCCAGGGAACCTGGGGCCCATTCCACATCATTTGAGTGACAGGTCAAACATTTTCATCCCTCTGACAGTCAGGCGATGTTTATTTTCACTAGTATAATCAAATAACAGTCAAACTTCCGTGGATAACAATCTTCAGGATAAAAAGTCATCTAGAAAATGGATTTGAAACCTGTAACTGATAAAGTTTCTCTGAGAACTGACATGCTAATCACAAGTAAATGTGTTTTGTTTGACATTGCACACAATTTCATCCATCTGTTTTAACAGGGTTCAAACCACTTTTGATGATGGAAAAGTAGAGAGTCCCAAATGCAAGTATATTGTCCAATTCCCCATGAGGATACACAACCTGCTACTTAATGGGATATAAAACATTTCTAATGTGCAAAAGTTACAGGAATTTTTTTAAAGTTTAAAATCATTTCTGAAACTGGCTGTGTTGGTGCACACCTGTAATCCAAGCACTTGGGAGGCTAAGGCAGGAAGATCATTGCAAGTTTGAAACCAACCTGTGCTACAAAGTGAGCTCAAGGCCAGCCTGAACTGCATAGTGAGACCCGGTCTCAAAAGGGCAAAAAAAAGTTTTTTTCTTTTTTTAAATTTTTTAAAATTTTAAACAAAAGTAAAGTGAGAAACCAAAGCAAAACATTTTCACAACCAGCCGATAAGACAGTAACAATCATCAGCAAATTGCATATTATTATATTCACAGAAATTATTTAGGATAAAAATATAGACATGAAACAGTATCAAAAAAATATTAGCACGAACCTTTTGCCTCAATGAATCAAGAGAAACCAGCTATCTTTTTTGTTATGATTGCTCTGTTTTCAAATAAACATTTCGCATTAAAAATGCGAAATCTGAAGATGACTCAAAGAAAACTACTTTTCACTTGAAATTCTTTTTCTTTAACTGAAAAATTATTTCTGACAAATGTGAAGCAAAGAGAAACTGAGGTAAGCTAGAAGATTATTAATTATCCCTATCTTTGAAATTTGTGAATTCTGGAGTATAGCTGCTTTTAAAGTTGAAGTTAGACCACAGGTTATTATTCATTTTGAGAGTTCTTTATATATTCTACATACACAACTTTCATCAGATATGTAGCCTGCAAATATCCTATCTCAGCCTGTGACTTTCTTTTTTGGTCTCTTGGCAGTGTCTTTGTAAGATCAGAACTTTTAAAGTTTTGAAGGAGCCAAATTATAACTATTTTCTTGTGTCATATTTTTATATTGTATCTAGGACATTTTCATCAGGCCTAAGATAATGATGATTTTCTATTACACTTCCTTCTAAAAACATTGTTTGCCGGGCGTGGTGGCGCACGCCTTTAATCCCAGCACTCGGGAGGCTGAGGTAGGCGGAGTGTTGTGAGTTCGAGGCCGGCTTGGGCTACAACGCGAGCGCAAGGCTGGCCTGAGCTACATAGTGCGACCCTGCCTCAAAAAACCAGGGCTGGGAGTTTGGCTCAGTGCCTTAAGCGCCTGCCCTGGCAGGCGTGAGGTTGTGAGTTCAATCCCCGGTGCCGCAAAAAAAATAAATAAATAAAAAATAAAAACATTGTTATGGTATTTTACATTTAGCTCCATATATACTCTAAGTTAATTGGTATATCTGCATGTAAAATTTGGATCGAGATTGGGTCTGTTGCATACATATGCCCAGCTGGCTGAAAAGCTGCATCTTTGCAGCTGTGCTGTCACCGAGCCACAATTGACCATGGGCGAGGGAGGCTATCTCTGGCCTTTCAGCCAGTTCATTGATCTGTTTGCCTATCACTATACAGGTATCATGCTATCTTCATACTGCAGCTTGATACTGGCGATCTTAGTCTTCCAGTGCTCCTGTGACAAAATACCTCAGAATAAGTAATGTGGAAAGCAGAGAATCATTTTCTCAGAGTTCTCAAAGCTAAGAAGATCAACATCAAGGAGCTGGCAAGTTTAGTCTCTGTTCCAAGATGGAGCTTCATCTTCCAGAGGGGAGGAATGTTGAAACTTCACGTGGAAGAAGAGCAAGACAGTGGCAGCTCCCCAGATCAGCCCTTTGGATAGTGACATAGGTCCATTCATACAGCGCGCACTCAGCACTTACGCATCGTCTGTATTGGTTAGAGTTCTCCAGAGAACGATATACATATGTCTGTTACTGAATTTCAGGATCCAAGGCTGGATCCCACTCCCACAATCACTGTCTTCCAGCTGCAAGTCACATGACCCAGTGGATACTCAGCTTAAGAAGCTGGCAGCCTCAGAACAAGAGAAATCCTGACGTAGCCCCTATCCGAGCTGAAGTCTGAAGCTCCCTGGAGACTCACTGGATTTGAGTCCGTGCTAAAGGGCAGAGGAACCTGGAGTCTGATTTCCACAGTGATGGCAACAGCAAAAGATGTACCGACCCAAGGAGAATTTAGCTTGCAAGTCATAACTGGCTTCCTCCTTTCACTTAGGTTCCACCTGAGTCGCCCCTCAATTTTTTTTTTTTTGATGATGTCCTCACATTCAGGGTGGTCTTCCCACTTAGTTCATTGACAAACATGCCAACTGTCTGGAAACACACAGATGCACTCAGATACACCCAGAAGTGTGATTTACTGTTGTTTCAGGTATCTCTCAACCCAAACAAGTTAACAACCAAGATTAACTCTCACACTTTCCAGAATAGCCCACCACCCCACTGCCACACTAGACATTAAATTTCCAATACAAAAGTTTTGGAGGGGGAAAACATTCAAACTATAGTCTGCAGATCTTCAAGGCATATAGTAGGTTCTATCATATTTTTTCTCTCCAAATTGTCTTGACTATCCTAGGTTCTATGTACTTCTGAAAAAAATCTTAAAATAATCTTCTGAAGTTCTTTTCCCAGAAAATGTTGCTTGTATTTTTGTGAGTTTTTTCTTGAATTTGTAGATCAAATAAGCAGAAATTAAAATATTGATAACATTCAGTCTCCCAACCTATAAATATGATGTTTCTCTATTTCTTTAATTTCTCTCAAAAAAGTTTGATAGTTTTTAGTGAAGAAACCTTTCAATCCCTTGTCATATATCCCCAAGAATATCATATATTTGACGTTACACATGATGTTTTGCTAAAGTTTATCAAAATGCATTTAGTATGTATATATTAATCTTATATTGTATAGCTTTGCTGAAGCCATTTACTAATTTTAGTAGCATTTTATATGTTAATTACATTTTCATAGACATAATCACATCATCTGCATATAGACTTCTGTTAGATTCTTGTCCAGTCTGGATATTTTTGTCTCCTTTTCTTAAATATCATCAACCTTCCAGTAGCAAATGTAAGCTCTGATAATGTTATCTAGATTTCCCCTACAAAGCATCATGCACTCATTGGTAGGGAGTTTTGTAGGGTGTGTGAATATGAATTAAGGGTATGGTACTGGGATCAAGGTTGTGATGCTGGGATTAAAGGTACCAAATTCAGGATCTGGGTAGCACCAATCGATAAGCTTGCAGCCTAGATGGAATATAAAGTGACAGAAAGAAGGTAGTTGCTACTGCTGATTGCTGTTTGCTGTCTCCTGTCTGCTTGCCATGGATAGTTTCTTGTCTGCAATGCCCATCTGCCATGCCACCCTGACTCAGAGTCAGCTATGGACTGAAACATCTACAAACTGTGTACTGAAATAAACCTTTCATTCTTTAACTTTGGGTGTTTGGTATTTTTGTCTCAGCAATGACAAAAGTAACTAAGACAGATAGTATACCTCCTCATCTTGTTCTTTACTCAGGAACATGTATTCAGTTTTCACCAGTTTTCTGTAATATTTTTATAAACCTTCCTTATCAGATTGAGTAATTCTCATTTGCAGCTAGTTTACTGAGGGTTTTTAATTAGAAAAGGATGTTGGGTTTTGTTGAGTGCATTGACTGTATTCACTGGACTTTTGTTTTAGTTTCTAAATCTGGTGAAGTTCATAGTTTCATGTTTAATGTTAAACCAACCTTGCATTCCTGTGATACACCACTATCGATTATAAATTTTTATTGTTTTACACATAATTGGATTAAATTTGCTAAAAATTTGATCAGAATATTTGTATCTATGTCTCCCAATGATGTTGATCTGAAACTTTCTTTTCTTGTAATATTTTTGTCTGGTTTTAGTCTCTGGGAAATTTTGACTTGTCAAAATTAATTGGAAATTATTCCTTCTTTAATTTTTATGGAATAGTTTTTATGAAATTGTTATTATTTTTTCCTTATACGGTTAGCATAATTCACAATGGAAAGCATCTGTACATGAACTTTCTTTGTGGGAAAGTATTTTAATTAAACTTTTAAAAATTTAATACATATGCCCCTTTCAGAGTTATTCTTTTCAGTTGGAAATATTGTTGGAAGTTTGTGTCTTTCAAGTAATTTGTTTTTTAAATCTAAATTGCTGATAAACCTAGAGCAATGCTGTGTGATTAAGCAGAGGAAGTCTGGATAAGAGGTATGAGAATTGACCTGCAGGGGTGTCTGTGACAGTGACAGGATCCTCGGCTAGAACATTTATACACAACTGAGAGAAGCCACTGTGTAAAGGGAGGTGAAAACATAACCTTGGCAATTCAGGGTTTTATAATCTAGATCAAGCACAGAATAACCAGGATAACAGATAGTGAGACTGCACATGGGCCTACCCACACAGGGTCCATCTGACTGGAACTATTCTACTTACAACTCCCGTGATATGTGCAACAACAGGATAAAGACCAGTGCTGAGTCCCCACTATGATACCATCTTACAAGGATATCAATCAGTTACTGTATGGGAAAATGATGACATGGAATTTCTTGCACCCTGGATCCAAACTGACATGCCTTCTGGAAGTTAATTCATCTTGCTTCCTACAGTGATTCAGCAAGCATTATTTATAAACTTTTCATAGAGCTTTGATCCATTACCCTATGTTTCAGTTACTTTTCTCTTGTTGAGACAAGATACCTGGTCCCAAAATGAAGGAAGGGAACATTTATTTCTTACAATTTTTGGAGGTTTCAGTCCATACTCAGCTGGCTCCAAGGCAAGGCGGCATGGCTGAAGGGCAGCCGTTCATGGTGGCCACAAGCAACAAGAACAAAAAAAAGGTAAAAGGGAGAAAGCATGCCTCCTTCTGGTTCTTAAATTGTATGCCAGTTCCAACCCTGGGTGGGTGCAGCACTCACACTGCCAATCTCAGCACTAGACAACAAACCAATCACAAATGCTAGATTCAGCTGCTCCCATGACTGCAAGAGGCTTGAGAGGTCACCTAGACACAAACCATAACACCCTATGTAATATCACTTCAGATCAAGGAATCTACTTTATAACAAAGAAGGAATGTGACCATGTACAATTGGCTCTGCTACATAATGCACAGTCCAAAGCAGCTAAACTAAGAAAGCAATGAAGTAGCATCCAGTGTATGCAACACAAGCGTCAGCTGGGAGACAGCACAATAAAATATGAGCATCTTGTCTTCCAGAGGAGTATATACGTCCATTAATGATTGATCTATGGTGTCAATCCATGGTAGGCAGAGACAATGAATTTAGAAACCACCAAGAATATTGGGGTGGTCCTGTTCAGCATCACTTATTCCTAGGGGCTCTCTTAGAGGAATCTGTGCTTCCACCCTCCCCAGATTTATGTTTGGTTGGTCTTGAATTCTTGTTTACCTGTATTTATTACCATGCCAAGACATATAAATTCCCTCCATATTTAAAAATATGACTTCTGCATGGTCATTTTGTGCTCCTTATACATTTGCAATAAGTATTGATGAAATGCAGGAGTAAATGATCCTGGTTCTCATGAGGGCTAGGGCTACTGCTACATATCAGCAGCAGGGAGAAATATATTTAGCAGTTAACTAGTGACTCAACATTCACAAATCACTGTATAACTACAAAAATATGAGCCCTCTACTGAAATCTGATAAGGGTCTAGTAAACAGGAATCAAATGATTTACAGAAGGGTCATAGTCAACATTTCAGGAAAGACAAATAGCCCAGTATAAGTGTTGCCCAAAGAGAGGGAAAATCTAGTGGAAGAGCAATATGTTTATTAATTATGATCGTGGGATCAACTGAAGTAATATCAATTGTATTTTAGTGATACTCTTGTATTTTTGTCTCAGGAATTTTAACAAATCAGAATCCTGTAGAAGTTAGGCTCAGTATAGAGAAAGTGTAACCAGCAAGTGGACCAAAGTAGCTAGAGGGAAGGCTGGAAGAAGCAGTAATGGTACTGTTGATGCTTCATCCAAATCTTTAAATGAGCTCTGCCTCCTTGCTAGATGTTTTGAGTATTGGCCAGTAACTCACTCTTGCTCTGTCCAGAAAATTTCCCTTAGCCAAATGGAGGCCAATTAGACTCAGTGGCTACACTCTATCCCCAACTAGCTCCATGAGGCACAACTTCAACAAGGACTGGATTGTGTGTCCCACTCCCTCTAGTTTGACTACAAACTTTCACCAGGGGATCACACTCATACACAGCAAGACCAGATGCTTTTTCCTTGCCCTGTTCTACTTCCTTCTCTCTTTCCTGAGAGTTTACATAATGAACATGTAAGAATCCCTGTATCAATAGCCCCATGTGAATTATTGTAATGAAGTTACTTATAATAACACAATGTTACCATGCCCAGTTCCTGTTTTACTTCAATAGAGGCTAGATTCAGAAAGCCCTCAGTCTAAGTATGGTGGAGATGCCACTGTTAACTTCATTGAGTATAGAACTGTAAGTAGGGGTTTCCACTTCACGGAGTGTCAGGTGTCAGATAATTTGCTCTGTTATTGTAACTCAATTAAAATAATGAATCATTAGATTCCACAGCCAAGATACATAGACTAGAGAATGAATAAGACTTGAGTCCTGGCTTCATTCCCAGCTCAGTCAATATCTATTACAAATAAATAATCTCACCTGCCTATTTCACTTTCTTCATCTATAAATCAGAAATGCAAAGAATTACCACATTAAGCCTTCAAAGCATATTGTAAAGATTAAGAAGCTAATGTTTATAAAGCTGTTCATAAATCCTCAGTCATAAATTGTTATATAAGGGTTATGATTATGTAGTTTCCATCTAAGTAAACAGCAAAGCACTATATAAGATCATATTTAATCTTAAAATATTTGAGCAGATAGAAAGCTGATATAACCCATATACACATAATTACTAGTCCTTTTTCCTCTGCATATCTCTAAGATATATATGAAAGACATAATATTATAAAAGGCAATTACCTTCACGTATTCATACAAAGATTAGAATGACAGTAAATTGATTATTTAAAATTTGAAGTTGTTTCTTAGTGAAAGAAACTGGTTGTCACACAAGTCGAAAACTAAAGACCAAATTTCACTTTTGTCTGAAGGATCAAGGCTTTAAACTACCTACCAGTGGTCTCATATCAATTTTATTTCTCTGAGAGAACTATATCTTCATTTTCATATGAACCTCAAAAACTCTTCAAACCTGTAATTTTATATCCAGGGTTCCAAATACAAGTCCTTGTGATTGCACTTCAAGATTTGTATGAGAGTACTTCTTTATATTCATTTATTTTCTTTCTCCTGACCAATTTAATTCAATAATTTTTAGTTATATGGGTTGATATGTAATTTTCTGATCAATTTACATGAAGGTCTTAGTTAATTTTCTCATTGCTGAGACAAAATACCCAACACCCAAAGTTAAAGGGGGAAAGGTTTATTTAGCTCACAGTTTGTGGAGGTTTCAATCTATAATCAGTTGGTTCCAAGGCAGGGTGGCATGGCAGAGGGGCAACAGTTCATGATGGCAGAAGATACTAAAAGCAACAGAAGAATGTGATAAGCCTCTTTCTGTCCCTTATATTGTGTGCGGGATACCTGCCCTAAGTCAGGTGTAGCACATGCACCCTTAATCGCAGCACTGGATCATAAATCAAGCACAAACTCTAAATTCAACCACCTCTGAAAAGCACTGCCCCATGACCTCATGAGGCTTTGGAGGGACATCTGGACATACACCATACGAATGAGGTTTTAAAGTTAAAAAGCAACAAAGGCTTTAAAAAGAAGAAATCATGCAGAGGGTATTTTTCAGAAATTTTAGGTTAATTGCATTAAAAGATTTAGATAGAATATTAATGGAGAGAATTCTTTTATTATGAAACATTGCAACAAACCTAAATGGGTGACAAAAGAATAATGATAAAATGAATTATGTTTAGTGAATGTAATAGAATTACTGTGTATTTGTTAAACTGATGCTTTCATATAATTTTAATCCCACAAATGCTTTTTTACTTTTTTTTACTGAGAACCAAACTCACAACCTTGTGCTTGCTAGGTAGGCCCTGTGCCACTGAGCTATATCCCTGGTCCTGAATATTTTGTTATGTAAAAATGCATGATACCGAACTATAATAGAGGACATTGAAACTTAAAAAAAAAATCCTTGGCATTAGAAGGGAAACTGTGAAGAAATGTAACAAAATGGCAAGAAAATTGTCAAAGGTTTTCATTTTCATATTTTCACACCCTAAATTTTCTTTTTTTAAATTTTAAACAAAAGGAAAACAAGAAATCAAAACATAACAATTTCTCACCAACCAACAAAACAGTAACAATCATCAGCATATTGGATATTCCCAAAAATTAATTAAGATAAAAAAATAGACATGAAACATTATCTAACAAATTATTAACACAATTGTTTTCAAATGAACATTTTGCACTAAAAATGAAATCTGAAGGTGATCCTGAGAAAATTACATTTCACTCAAAATTCTTTTTCTCTGTCACAACTAATTTTTTATATACATAGATTTTGTTTCAGATGACATGATACTCTACCTAGAAGAACCCAAAAAGTCTAATTGACCTGTCTTTTTGTGACAGTGGGGTATTGTGGTCTCCCAATACAATTGTATTAAGGCTTATTTGATTTTTCATGTCCATTAATAATTGTTTAATATAACTGGGTTCACTAGTATTTGTTACATATATATTTATGATTGTTATCTCTTCCTATTGGATTGTTCCCTTTACCAATATATAGTGACCTTCTTTGTCTCTTTTAATCAGTCTTGGCTTAAAATTATCTTTATCTGCAAATAGAATAGCTACCCCTGCTTTTTTCTGGACTCCTGTTGCATGGAGTATTGTTTTACATCCTTTGACTTTCAGACTATGGGTATCTTTTTTAATTAAATGTGTTTCTTGTATATAGCATATTGTTGGATCTTGCTTCTTGATCCATTCTGCCAGACTATGTCTTTTGACTGGTGAATTAAGACCATTAACATTGATCGTTAAAACTGATACATGTTAACTTATCCTTATCATGCTGTTTTCTATCTTCCTGGTGGACTCCTTCTATTGGGGTTCATGGAGCTGTAACACTTACCATCCCTTCCTAAAATGTCCTTCAAAACATTTTGGAGTGCTGGTCTAGTGGTCGTGAATTTCCTCAGCTGTTCCTTATCATGGAAGTATTTTGTTTCTCCCACTATTTTGAAAGATAGTTTTGCAGGATATATCAATCTGGGTTGAAAGTTTTCTTTTAGAACTTGGAGTGCTTCACTCCAAGCTCTCCTTGACTTGAGAGTTTGCGCTGAGAAGTCCACTGTAATTCTGATAGGCTTTCCTTTATAGGTGATTTGTTTCTTTTCCCTAACAGCTTTTAAAATTTTATTCTTGTGTTGAATTTCTGAAATCTTGACTATGATATGCCTGGGAATAGATTTATTTTTATCATTACTAATTGGAGTTCTATATGCTTCACTTATTTGTATGTCAAATTCTTTTTCTCTACCAGGAAAGTTTTCTGACACGATGTCTGTAAGGATGTTTTTAATGTCATTTGTAGTATCTCCAGCTTGTTCACTGACTCCAATTAATCTTAAGTTATTTTTCTTTGTCTCGTAAAGCAACTGCTGGATTGATTTCTCATGTTCCCTTGCTAGTTTTGAAGAATCTTTCTTTTCCAGGTCACTAACTGCGAGCCTGTCTTCAATATCTGAGATCCTGTCCTTACACTGGCTTAATCTGCTTTGAATGCTTTCAATGGAGTTTCTATTCTCCTGGATATCTGCTTGAATCTGCATTATGGAATCCATTTGCTTCCTATGTTGTCCTTCCATAATTTGCTTAAGCTCGTGTATCTTTTTGTCTGTATCTGCTTTAACATCACTAAGCATGGTGTGTATTTTGGTAATCTCTGTGGTTATTTGAGAGATTATTTCTGATTTCAGTTTTTCCAAAGCCTCATTCAATTGCTTTGTTACCACCTTGAAGAAACCTTGTAGGGGGCTTTCAGATTTTCCAGCCTTATTGCCCACTAGGTTTGCTTTTAGTGAACTGGGTGTCTGGGGTTGTGGCCTGTTTAAGGGTCTTCTTATTTCTTTTCTTTTTTAGTTTAATTCCTAAAGTGATACCTGTTAATTGCCTGCAGTGGGTGGCTTTAATGGTGGTATTAAGGACTTCCAGGTGATGAGCACTTCCCGGAGATATCTTCCAGGTGTAACTGGTTCCTGGGCTCTGAGTCTACTGGAAAATCCCACCTCCTCAGTTTGTCAGAGATGAGAAACCACTGCTCACCTAGCCCAGTCCCTAGTTCCTTGGCACCACACCTCAACTCTCTCTCCGACCCCCAGTCAACCCCAGTCCTGGACCATCAAGGCCAACAGCTACCCAATTCAATCCAATTAATTCTGGCTGCAGTGGCACTCACAGCACCAAACAAGGCCAACAAAACAGTAAGCTGATCCAACCCCTGATTTACAACCCCCAACCATATAAACGAATTTATAACCATACAACAGAATGCAAAACAATCATACATACTTAGGTTCACAAAATGTCAATTCTGTCCCCAAGGGTGAGGGCCCAAAAGGAATTTAAGAAAAAGCAGAAAAGTGGGAAAAGAGAAAGAGACTGTAAGTAGGTTGGAGAACAAAGATGGGTCCTACCAACTTAGGGAAACCACTGCAGAAGACTGAGGGAAAAGAAAGTCAAAAGAGACAAAAAAGAGAACAGAACAAGACCACACCCAAAAGGAGGGCAGAAACCACACTTACACTAAAACAAAACAAAACAAAATAATAATAATAAATTAAAGTAAACAAGCAATAAAAGAGAGGGGAAAAAAAGTCCACTTCAGGGGTCTCTCTGGATTCACTGGTACACAGCCCATGGAGACAGCAACTCAAATCGTGGCACTGTATCCCCGCAAGCCAGCAACTACTTGTGAACGGAGTAGTAGACAATCTTAGCAGGCCTGCCCTGAGAACAGACTCCTTGGGCTCGTCGCAGTCCAAGCAGTCTCTGCAGGTCTGCACCCAACCAGGAACCGCTGGGGGAAGCTGGCAACAATTTTAGCCCCAGGCATATCTGGCCCGACTCCAGAACGGCTCCCAGAAAATTGCTCTCTCCCACAGGAGGACCAAGTCCTCTGCACTCACCACCAGCCAGCACAGTCCTCCGTGCCTGCTGCTCTCCTCCACCAATGAATGGCTCTGCAGAGGCCCTGAGGCCACCAGCCACCACCAAAACCGCAACCGTCCACTGCCGAGCTCCAACAGCTCCCCTCGAGCAGTGAGTCCAGCTCTGGGCGAAGGCTCTGCCAGCTACCACCTTTTTCTTAGTTGAAGTTTTTCTTTTCACTCTCTCTGTGGGGTTCAATTCAAACTTCAGGCTCTTCCTGGGTCGAAGGAACCCATCTCCCTCCTTTTTATCTTCCTCAAGATGGTGTGTTCCTGTGTTTAGACGATGTCTCTCGGGGAGGCTGTTTTCCCTGCATCCTACTACTCCACCATCTTCCTGGAAGTCCCACACCCTAAATTTTCTGCATTTCTTTTCCAACACTTTTTCATTTCCTTATCTTGAAGAAAATCCACCAATTTATAGATGGGTGCATCTTAATAAAAAATTCTCCTTTACCTTTCTGATGGCATCTTGACCATTCATGGATTTCCATTTGAAGTGATGTGTCAACTTGACTTGAGTGAGAACCTCTGGCAGATTGGCAGAGTACATTCTGGTCGTGGACAGTTGACCAGCAGGCCAGCAATTGAGGGACAGGAGGCCCACCCATGTAGGTGGCACCAGTCAATAGGCTGGTAGCCTGGGTGGAATAAAAGAGGGGAAAAAAGGAGGAAGCATCCCCATTTGGAAGAATTTCATGCTTTTTGAGCAGCTGGGTCCTTTGCAGCCACCACCCTAGGATGTTGGTCTCCAGGTTTCCAGTTTCTCCAGCCTTCCAGTGTAGCTCTGCACCAGCAGATCTCCAGTGAGGTCCAGATCTTGGAGCTCAGCCTGGTACATCCTGGGTCCCTCTTGTCCCACAGCTCTCATCTTTTTGGGCCAAGCAGTTGCCGACTCTTCTGGCTCTCCAGAAAACAGATGGCCATCGTGGGCTCTCACATTTCTAATCCTATAAGCCTATTTAATAAGCCTATTACTCCTTGGGTAACTATACATATATTTTTGATTAATTCTGCTCTTCCAGAGTACCCTAAAACAAATGACATTTTCACTTTACATTTGCTTGAATCTTTTTAAACCCTCCATTCTGTTCTATTTCAAGGGAAGAGTTTTTTTAAAAAATAAACAAAATTATAAATGAATGCCAAACCAAAATAGACTTTTATCTAAGACATTTTGTTCCTCATCGCTCTACTAACTTACAAGTGAAATTATTCTGGAAATATATATTGACTTCCTGATATATGTCAGATGTATGTCAGAACTGATTTCTGTAGTCTTGTGCTTGACTTTGATTTAAAATATCTTTGAGAATTTATTTTAATAGTCTTTGTAATTTATTCTAAAATATGTTTGAATCTTTGGTGTTAGATAATTGATATTGGTTTGGTTGACCTTTATTTCATCCAACTTTTATTTAGAGAGGTTGGCAGATCAGAGGACACTTCTTGGACATTTAGGTAGCTTAAGTTATACAAATTATTTGCACCTCCCTGACAGCAGGTGCAAATAATACAGTCCTAACGTTTCAGAGATGCTTGGCCATTACTACCATTTATTCTGGGTTCCCAGGAGCGTGCTCCAAGTCTGCTTTCCTTAAGCGGTAGCAGCAGCAGTGACTTCACGCACTTCACAACTCATTCTCTGATTCACAGGAGTACAGAGACTGCGATGAGTATAGTCATCGTTTCTGACCAAGGCTGGTCCAACCTCAGTGGCAACACCAGACATAACCCCACCTCACCCCAGTGTGTGTGTGCAGGGAGTATGTTGTTCTTTAATCACTCCTAGAAACTGCAAATTTATTTCATCCAACAATTTTGAAATACACTGAAATCTCTGTATTAAACAACATACTGATTAACTATCTAAAGCAGGTTCTGTTCCCAATGGTAAATCCTGCCTGATAATTTTTTCAGCTATTCTATCCATCATGCTCACTAAAACACAGAAAAACAGAAACTGTAAATAAAAACCTACTGTTACTCAAATAAGTTCCTTTTTCTCTTTCTTAAAATCTCTACATGAGGTATACTTACATATACAGTTACACGTGCACATGCACGCACACGAGTCTCCTGTAGCAAGAACACAATAATCACAAAGACTCAAAATTCATGTAAAATTTCAAATTTTGAATTTCTTCCTTATTATATGTAAGAGTTCAATCCATTTTAAGAGTTCTTGGACATTTTTCTGATCTTCAATAATTTGTGAGTGCTGAATTGTCTACTAAAATATTTTAGTATTGGTAAACACAACTGGGCTAAAGTAAATGCCGCCAAAAATTGAAGACAGGATTTTAAATACTCTTTCATTAATAATACTCATAAAAAAGCAAAGATCCTATACACATAAGGAGCCCAGGGAGGTGACAGAAAATTAATAAACAGCTAAATACACGTGTTGACCAACAAATCAAAATTTTGGCCAAAGAAAATACACATTTCTTCATCAATTTTTAGACTTGCTAAGTTTTTAAAGATACTTTCATCCCATCAGTTCTCTCAGATATTTTTTAAAGACAGCACTGTATACAAAGCTTGACCTGTGAAAATACTACCATGATATGTCATGCTTTCATCAGGGAGAAGTGAAGAATAACTTATACACAACTAAGTTTCTAGTCAAACAAAAAATAAATCAAATTTATAACAGCCAACAATGTTAAAATTTACTGACAGAATTGATATGAATAGTATTCTTAAAAGAAAAGTCACATTTAAAAATTGATTAATCATATTAAAAATTGCCCAAAATTAAATATGCAATCTGTATAATGCTTTCCAATGTAAGTTATCTGCAGTGTTGCTTTTGTAAATTATCATTTAATCTGTTCCCCAAATTAAAATCTACACATATAATAGCAATTCATAGAAATAGAAGTGTTATTTCAACTTACATTATTGTTTGACTATCTAGTTACAAACCCAAACTAACTTAGGACAAAAATTGATTGCAATCAGTAAATAATGATGATATTCAAGGGCACACTATGGGCTCAAACTCACCAGAATTAGCAATCACAGAGTCAAGAAACAGGCCTGCCATCTTCATTGCAAAGTGAGGCTACTTACTTGTAAGAATATTCCAACTGGACTCACTTTTTTGTTCTTTCCTCTACTAGAGTCAGTTGTGTACAGTAGCTGTCATGAAATTGTCCCCTCAAACTTCCAGAGGATTCCCATCTCATTCAAAGTAAAGTCAAAAGCATTGCCGTAACCCAAAGACTTTCAGATAGAGACATCTTTCTAACCTCATGGCCCACACTTCTCCAGTTCTATCGATGCCCTGGTAATCTTTAGGAGTGTCCTTACTCCTGCCTTGAGACCTCTGTAGAAAATTTTCCTTTAGCTGTAGTTCTCGTACCCTTACCCATCTTCCCTGCCATGAGGCTGTATTACGCATTAGTACCATAGTCCTCACACGTGTAGCACATTAAAGAAGCAAATGTTTATTGTCTCCCATGATGTCTCTGCCTCCACAAACTAAAATTGTCCTCATGAGATGACTCTGCTTCCAGGTTCTCTAGTATTTGCCGTTCAAAATGCTGGCCTGGACTACAATCAACTGAAGCTTAACGTGACAGGATCTTCTGCTGCTGAGGTCGGTCTCACGGCCAGCAAGCTGGTGCAAGAAATTTACGATACTCAGAGGAAGAAAAATGTCAGTCAAGGATTTTATATCCTGCTAAATTGACCTTTAAAAATAAAGGTCACAGGCAAGCAGTTAAGAATTGGCAAGAAGGTAGGATTCAGAGCAATAAAAAACTGCAAAAGTTAAATCGGAATGAAAGTCTAGTCCATGCACATCGCTAATATTGTGTAATGAGAAAGTCAAAGGCAAAAGTATTTAATACATGGAGTTGGTTTCTAAGGTCACATCATGGGCTTATGCTCAGCCTACTGGCATGGGCTGTAATTCTCACTGTCAGCCTTTAACCCAGGGAGCCTTGTACAGATACAAATATATGTGTGGCTTAGGAGGACCGCGTGGAGGAGTGGTGTGTGGATGGTTCAGCAAATTTAGAGATGTTAGCAGACCCTGTATTAAAATTTGAGAGAGAGAGAGAGAGAGAGAGAGAGAGAGAGAGAGAGAGAGAGAGAGAGAGAGAAAGAGAGAGAGCTAAGAACATCCTGAGGTACAAAAGGGTTGAGTTCCCAGTACTCTCCACCCACCCTAAAACTCTATCCCCGTAGCTGGACTCCTAGTCATCTGTCTCAGTGCTACTTTATGCCCTTGGGTTTCTTCCAATTTTAACGCAGTTTGCTTATTGGCAGTCCCTTCCCAGGGACCCTGCCGGCACACCTGGATTTGGAGGTAACCTCCTTAGGGAGCTTGCACAGGTCCTTGTTTTCTGCTTCTTGCTTACAGGTCACCTCCCAAGTCATGTATTTGGGCTGAGGGGGTACTTCTTGCCTAGTGCCAAAACTCATCATTCTTACAATTTGTATTCTAACATAATGCATTGCTCAAGTGCATAACTGCAAAAATGGAAATTTTTCCTGTAACTGAGAAATCTTTGTTTCTATGACTTTATCAATTGGGCCCAATAGTATATCCAACATACTTAATATTTAAATTTGAAAATGCGTATGTGAAATTTTATGTTATCAAAAGTAAAAATTTAATAGTGAATTTAGATCACTTAAATTACATTAAATTACAATCTCATTGTTTCATTATCATATTTATAAACATATTACTAACATACGTTGTTAGTAATCACCCTTGACTTTTGAACCAAAGAATGTTATGTTTATGTGTTCCTTGGCGAGAATTTTCAAACTTATTCATTATTGTAGAATATCTATTTATAATTCCATCATATAGATTGCTAAAGTATATATATATGCAACTAAGTAAGTAGAAATACTCTAAAGTTCTGAACTAAACTAAAAATGTCTGATGAAATCTGGAATATTTCCCAGAAAGACTCCATTGAATGCAGGTTACCATGGTGATTAGCACAAATGTGGAATAAAGTTCATTTCATGATAATTGCTACATATTTGCAGCTGAAGTGCATCTTTCAGTTTCAGAATCAGACTTTGAGACCATAATAATAGCTCTGGAATCTGCGTTGTATATTTAAACCTATAATATTGTGCAGAGACATATCTAATTCCATGGAGAGTCTTTTTTGTGGTGACCAACATTATAATTTTTAAAAAGCTTATTCCTGTTTATTGGAATTTCTGTGTATAAGTTAATTGAGATTGTGTTTGGTTGATTCTTAAGAAACAGAATTTATGAAGTCCCTAAATCCATTTAAAGATAAAAGGAAAGCATTTTATTTTAAAATCCTCCCCCTTTAGGAGGAAAGCAGAATTTATTTTTGAAGCAGCTGAATGCTCAGCCTTTATAATTATTTCTGAAGAAGTTCATGGTCTAATGCCAACTTTTTGTGAATTAATAATAAGTTTTGATAAACTGTGACAAAATCAGAAAGTTAGTGCCTTGAAAATTTGTTTTAACTCCTTGGGGCTATGAGAAAATTAAATGTGTAATGTAATAAGCTACTTAGAAATTAGTATGTGACATTGAAATCTCAGAAATAAGCCCGATCAAAATTCTTAATAATAGAATCAGAACAGCTATGTGAGCATTCTTTTGCTACATGCTACTAATTTCTGTAAAGTTTTGCAATTATAGAATCATATCTTTTTTGGAAAAGTCCTCTATTTAAAAATAATATTAAAATAAAACTAACATTCATTGAAGACCGTGTGTGTCACACACCGTTCATTTTATCATCACAATGATACTAAGACATGGGCTACTACTGTTATGCATTTTGATGAAACTAAGGCATGGAGTCCGGAAGGCATTTGATTAATGTCACACAATACAACACGGAAAGATCAGAGCGGAAACTCAGATATGCAGGCACCAGCATCCTCACTCTTCTCGACGGAATGCTATGGGGGCTAATCTGAAGTGTTCTTACTCTCGATTTATTGAACCAGAGTAGATGTTCGGAGGAGCCAGGTAATGCCAGTGTTATACTACTGTCAAATGGCAAGAATGGAGTTCAGGTTTATCCCCCGACTCTCAATCTAGGGCACTGCATTATAAATTAAGCATCTTTAACTTGAAAATAACATTAGTGTCCTTCCTATCTGAGCAATTGGGGAAATTGCACAAAGTCTCTTGGACTAGTTTTTAGGGTTAGAGCTTTCAGAGTAGATTCCCTTATTCCTATCCAGATCTGCGTTTTTCATATATTCACTGTTCTTATCACACATAAAATACATAGTGTGCATTTATTATATGTATTGATGTCTCAGCAGACTGAAGTAAAAAGGGGTTTCATTCTGTTTTCTTTTTACTAGCAGTAAGTCTGTGGAATGAACCTTTAGGTGTCAAAAGAAATTTCCAGTGTGATTTAAACAGGCAATTTAAAATTAAGGAAGAGGGTAAGGAAAGCATAGTCTTGCATAGTTTCAGA
Organism: Dasyprocta punctata; assembly: GCA_004363535.1. Taxonomy (NCBI): domain Eukaryota; kingdom Metazoa; phylum Chordata; class Mammalia; order Rodentia; family Dasyproctidae; genus Dasyprocta; species Dasyprocta punctata. The sequence goes on along the minus strand of RJWM01003486.1, from coordinate 86,299 downwards.
GAACTGGGAAATTACCTTTTCATGAGATTAACAGAGGATGGAAGGAGGAAGGGTTTAGACTACCTGAACTTCGGCTCTCATGTCTCTAACAGGACTTACCTTGCCCATGAATTGGTTCACAGATCTGGCCCTGTATACTCATGAGTTATTATAACTCAAATTAGGTAGACATCTTTCAAATCCTTAATCTTCACAGTGGAGTAATTGCAAATGGGAACTCTTTCAGTGCGTTTTGCTTTTATAATAAACACTTGAAAGTGTGTAGTGTGAGGGGGTAGAACAGGAGCTGTTGAAATTAGTGTCCAGTGTTTTTTTAAAAAGCCAAAAGTAACACAAGCAAATTCCCTCCATTTCATCCTGGTCCTATAGAACAGTTGACCATGGAAAGATATGAAGTGGTTATGACAGATAGGAGCACATTAGTAGAACTCTTGGGCACAGCAAACAGCAACACTCTCAATGTATATTTAAGAGGGGTGTTTTCATGTTGCTTGAATTTTAGATTTAAATTAATAATAGTTAAATGAAACTGATATTTTTTGAATCATTAACACTATTCATTCAAAGTAAAGGAACACTACTCAAAAACTTTCCCTGCTAGGTGCCCCGTTGGACTGCTTCTCCAACTCTGATTTAAGGATATCTAAATTTTGTTCTCCACTCCTGACTGTACCTGCATATATCCATGCAACATTATTATATTGATTACATTTAAGAACTACAGCAATGTATTTAAAAAGTACAAAGAATATCTTTTTACTAATCTAAAACCTATTTATGAAATTAAATTAGAGCAACATGCAAGCAGTAGTAAATTATTATAACTCAAATTAAATACAAAGCTTCACAGTGAAATGATTGCAAATGAGAACTTTTCAGTGCTTTTATAGTAAATACTTCACCTTTGAGAGTTCTCTGATTGGCTTAGCACTGGTAAAGCAATAAACTAGCTGATTACTGTCGATTGAAGTCCATAAAATATTTTACAAATTAGTTCTCACTTGTATATAAAGATTAAAACCCCAAAATATGCTATTTTTATTACTAACAACTGTTACCTTTTTAAAAAATAATAGTTGTGTATACCCTTACAATTCTTATTTTATTGCAATTATTTAAATTCTGAATATTCTTTAAAAATAAATGATTAATATAAAAATGTTTATGATTATATCTTGCCCACTTAGCAAGAATATGATGAATCCTTAAGGTTTGGGAAGAATAAGTAAACTGGATATTGTCTGAGGAAATAATGGAACACTGTACTGGTAACTCTTTTCTGATATTTTAATATTTAATATTCCCTATGAAACAGTAAAATACAACTATATATTAAGAAATAATTTCTAATGAGTTAAATTATTCAATAGAGGGCAAAAATTATGAAGTTGTTAATGTCACTTCTAAAGTGAAATAAACTCTGTTGTATGCCTTATTATATTAGTAGACTATCTAGCCTGTAATTCCAGCATTCAGGAGACTAAGGCAGGACAATCACACTGGTCAATTCTAGGTCAGTCTGATCTACAGAGTGAGTTCAAGGCCAGCCTAAACTACATAGTGAGACCTGGTCTTGAAAAAAACAAAAAAATAATATGTATTTAGAGGAAGTTGCAAAAAAATTTTTTAGCAGGGTAAGTTACTGCTGATGTAGCAAACAATAAAGTACAATAAACTTGTATCAGCTTGGCTTGAGAGGCTGCCAGACCATACCACAGCTACATGACTCACTCCCACAAGCCCATCTCCTAGAGCTGATTCCAGTTTGCAGCTTATCAAAATCACAAGTGACTACATATCACAGCCCTCCCAGCAGTCACAGGAATAGAAGCTCCAAGTGTGAAATTGCCAAATGCTAAGTATGTTAGTAATTGAGACTGTTTCAAAAGGAAAAATGATACTCTCTCTGGGCATAAATAATTTGGAAGAAATGGACTTTCATAAAGCACTAAAAACGAACAACACCTAAATTCGTAAAATACATAGTACACATCAAATACAGATTATCGTCGTTTAACAATCTGCCTGCTTAGCAAATGTTCAGTTTTATGACCCACTTCTGGGACTTACCACTGGTCTTTTTTTGTACAATACAACTTGTTTATACAGTACTGTAATTTTGCTGATTGTACTGTCCATTACAGTACTGTAGTTCTATGTTGGGCTATACATTGCATTACTGCATGGAACAGTTATGCAAATAAAAGCCAAGTCATCGACCTGGAGTTTCCTGTAACCATTTCTTTGTTCTGAATATTGTAATGTACATACTATGCTCCTCATTTAGCAACCAAGTCATTAAGGGCCTAGTCTCAGAAATGTAACTCAGCCTTAAATGAGAAATACCTGTGGTTAAATTTTCCTAACTTCTTTAAACAAATTAATCATCTTATCCATTTTGCATACATGTTTATTAAATATTTCTCAATATCTACCTCATAATTTTTTCTCATTGTATCTATCTTCAGCATGAATTTGAGATTGTCAAACTGTAGCTAATCTTGTCCTATGCCTCTGTCTGTTTCCCAGCATATTGCCTAATACATAATTGTTTATTGAATGAAGCCATCAATATGAAGCTTTCCTAGGCACAGAATATTGAGCATATTTAACTGACATTTTCCTATTCACACCAAGATGTCACTTCACCAGGTATTGTCTATGAATTCAAAGTAGGTGTCGTGGCATCTCAGTGCATGACGCACAATTTATCCCAGCTCTAGAATGACGAGCACACGAGTACTCAGAGAGCACATGAGGAGGTGGTATGGTCGGCAGATCCTGTTGTAACGACAGAAGATTCCCATTAGAAGAAGCTGTTAGCTCGCTTTTGTTTTCCAGTTTTTCACTGCATAAAAAATGTTCATGCTTGTATTTTCACAGAAGAAGAACTGTGATAACTGTGATGTATTTATGCATTTCCCCGTCCATTGTGGAGTAGTCATTACATTTTCTTTTAGTTATGATTCAGCCAGTCTCCTTTTTCCCCTTTTGTTGACTTGCAGAAGTGAGGTTGTGACAGCAAGAAGCATTTTGATTCTCTGCTACTGTGAGCCTCCGACAGCTGAGTGCTGATCCCCAGGAAAGAATGACACTTCAGATCTCTTATATCAGGGAAGGTAGATGCACCCCAAGATCAGGGCTTTTATCACAGCTTAATAGCTCCTTGTTTTTCAAAATAAAACTTCTAAGCAGAGAGAAAATCTTCCTATGACTGAATTGTTCTGACCACTTTCTAGATAAGAGGAGTCTTAGAAGTCCCCAAAACAATTTTGCCCCAGAACAGTTTCTTATCAAGGGCATCCAGTTCAGGATGTTTATGTACTTTTTAAAATCCCAGTTTAAAAAAAAGCCGGGGGGGGGGGATTGTATGTGATCCCCATGTAGTATATTCTTCTGGTCTTTTTCCCATATCAGGTAGTATAGTCTTCTGTTAACTAAAAACATCCAATAATTTCCTGTTCATCAATTAGTTCTCACATAAAATATTTGCCCTCTCTCTTTCAAATGTCAAAGTATTTTCTGCAAAATTGGTATTGTAACAGACATATAATTCTGAGATAATTTTCATGAAGAAAGTCCTTTCATTTTAAACCCCAGCATGTTGAAGCTTCATTTACCAACTATTCAGAAATCATGCTGAGTTGGCACTTAGTTGGCAGCCGACACTCTGTCGCACTATTGTAGAACCACTTATCCAATTTAGAGAGTGCTACAGTCTAATTCAGCATGATATTTAAACAATATAGAGGCTTTTCAGAAAAGGAAAATATGAAGATCTGTATTTGTGTCACACTAAATTATACTAAATATTGATGTAACGTCATACAAATTGGAAGAGTTTTGCCGTTTTTCTTGTAAGGCCTGATGATAACCAGCACTATCTGTTGTTTCTCTCTGCTTTCAGGAATGTGTTGTACAAGACTTCATTTTAAGACGGGTAGTTGTGACCACTAAACCAGACATGTCAAATTGAATGGATTCAGAAGTGCCAGGCAGATCAGCGCAGCAAAGCTCTGAGCGTGTCAGCGGATGGTTGAGTTGTGGCCAGTGAACTGAGGCCTAAGACCCATGGTGAATGTGGGTGGCACAACCAATAGGTTTAGCACCTTAGTGGACTAAGAAGGGGGAAGAACAGGGACCTGTGCCCATTTTGGAAGAGCTCCATCATCCTCGGACACTGGGCTCTGGTTATTTCAGCCTTCCACAGCCGACTCACTCCACAGCCACCTCCCAGGCCTTTGACCTTGGACTGGTGCTGTATCCCGGACATCACTAGTCCTGCTGCTTCCATCTCCTTGGGCCAAGCGGCTCCTGTATGCACCCCTACATGGAGACAGCTATGCAGACCCTCTGCCTCTGACCCTGTGAGCTGCATGATAAGTCCCTTGGCATAATCACATACCTATTTCCTACTGATTCTCTTCTTTTTGAGAAACCTAACTGACACAGATAGATATTTGGGCTGAGAAATCTGTTAACATTGTAAATTCTTAGTTTTCCATTTTTATTTACATTTTATAGATGCCATGTCATTGATTGCTTAACACTCCTAACAGCTTCAATAGGTCAAGAAGATTAATGTATACTATAGATTGATATGTAGATAGATATATATATAAATTAGTGAACATATATTAGCATATATTAATATCTGTTAATTACCTTTAGAATATCCAAGGAACTGCTGGCAAAATATATTGGATATTCATTTAGCAAAAGGAGAAGATGCAAGGTTTTTAATAGAAGTAGCATCTGAGTGAATTAAATGTTTAATTATGAAAAGTAAAAATGGTTACTTAAGTTTAGAACATTTAAGTATATTATGTCAAATTTAGTCCTTTGATACACAAAATCATATAAAGTGGTGCTGTGTACTAGACACTGATCTAAATCTTGAGGAAATTGCCATTAATATCATTGATGTTTTCTCCTCTTTTGGTACTTATACTGTATCTCTAATGGGTAGAGACATAAAATGAAAATAAGTAAGTAAAATAAGATCTATGGCTATTCTATGGAGAAAAATTAAAGAAGAAAAAAGGAATGACAATTGATTTTAAAATAAGCTAACCAGAATGCTGTATGGGTTGGATGTTAAGACATTTCTATAGCTCTCATTCTGTGAGGCTTTCAGAGTTAGTGACCCCACTATGACAGCAGATAGGTGTCTCCATAAACCCCGTCCCATCCCTGGTGGCCCTCCAAAGGGTCTGCCTCACTTTCACAGTCATCTCATTGGGTAACCATGGAAACAGCTCAGGGCAAGAGCAAGATGTTTTTCTGACCCTTCGAGTGACACTGAACACTAAAGAAGTTTATGTGCATTTTTCCTGAGAAACCTTATTAAGACTGCTTGTGAGGATGAAGGAAGAGCTATAAAATGTTTTTCCTCTGATTTATGGAGGATAAAATATACTTATTTAACCACTGGATCCCATCAAAGGTAGTAATTTTCTATGACTGTTAAGATTAACTATGAGATTCCTTGGCATTTTGAGGGCTAGTTATATTATGACAGTAACATTAGTGAGAAAGAAGTACTGTTTTGAAATAGAAAATTTTATGAGATGATAAGAAATTTATAAGCTAAAAGGTAATAAAAATGAGCTTAAAAAGATGAAAGCACCGAAAAGATCACAACCATGATGTGTGTAACAGCAAACTCTACAGAACACAGTTTTCTAATTAAATCTTTTGAGGAAAACAAAAGTCAAACACATTCAGAAAACATTGAAAGCTTGTTTAATTCATTTAATTTCTAGTACAAAACAAGTTTGATTTAAGTCTTTACCTTTTCTCTTTCTTTTAATACCATTGACAGCAAGAAATCAAGAGGTAAACTCCATGTAAAATTACCTCTTTCTCCAATACAAGTTATGAGTTAAACATAAATAATAACAATTATAGTTGACATTTATGGAAGGGGATAGTATCTGTGAGATATAATCATATTTGACCCTTACAGCAACCTTATGAGGTAAGAATTGTTTTATTGATGAAAAAATTGAGGCTTAGAGAATTGTTTCTTGGTTAAGATCAGACAGTTAATAAACAACAGAGATAAAAATCAAAACAGGGTTAAAGTTTACCTTCCTCATTTTTATAAGAAATATACTTGCATCAAGCAGTATAACTGCAGAAACATATTTAAATCTAAATAAAGATTCAGACAGGAAGCATATATATTGGCAAAATAGCTAGAACGCCAAGAAAATTTTTCTATTTCTCAATTATAAGGGAAAATCTTCGCACTTTTAGAGAACTTGAGATTGTGTCATGCCTGTGATCTTTCTTTCTTTCTTTCTTTCTTTCTTTCTTTCTTTCTTTCTTTCTTTCTTTCTTTCTCTCTCTCTCTCTCTCTTTCTTTCTTTCTTTCTTTCTTTCTTTCTTTCCATCTCTCTTTCTTTCTTTTCTCATTCTTTATAAAACTTTGCAATCATGGTAAAAATGTGCCAGTTACAGGATTAGATGGAGTATATAATACGTAAAATACAAATAAGAACAAAGTGTACTAGACTCTTAAAATTTAGATATGAAGAGTTCGTTGATCCCTAAAGATGAAATATCCAGTTGATTTGTAAGGGTAAATGGATATATGCACATATGTAAAATATGAACAGAAATGGAGGGAGAGAACAGAAGGATGGGTCAAAGAAAGTTGATTGATGATAATCTGCCTGAAGAGATGGCAAAGGGCGGAAAGTATTCACCAGGTAGACAAGCAGAGGAAGTTATTTCCAGGCAGTATAAAGACTATGCCTGAAGAAGATACATGCATCTGTACTAGAATCTAGAAACACAGTGGTGGACAATTTACCTTAATTTACCTTATAATAGAGGACATATACAAAAACAGATAATAATGTAATTTTAGGAGGTAATAAAAACATGAAGCAGAGCAAAGCATGCAGGCATTTTTATCTTATGTTATACACAGCAGTCAGGAGAAATCTCTGTAGAGAAAAAATACTTGGTTAGATAAGCTAGAGATCCACTCTGTAGCCAGATTATTTAAATCAAAGATCAGAAAGCTATTCTCATAAAAAGCTCAAAATATATTGCTTACCTTTATGAGAAACTACTTAATTGTACCTTCGTAGTTTGAAAATTGCCATACACAGTATATAAACAAGTTGCTGTAGATGTTCCAGGAAAACTTCACAAACTCAGGAGGGAAACAACGTCATTCCTTCATCTGTAGTTTGCAAGGCCCCATTTTAAAGATGTGATTCAGAAATTTGGCAACTCACCATAGTCACTTGGGGATCTTTAAAACAAATACATATCAATTTGTGTTGCACACCAAGAGATTCTGGTTTAGTCTGGGATGTGTGGTTGCCCTGTGGTCACCAGCTGTCCCCTTTCACCCCATACATAGAGATTTCTTATATGTGGGACCATAAATGCTTAAAATACTCACTGGCAAACCAAAACACTTCATCTCCTGATTTAGGCCTCAGCCTCACAAATGACACTATATACATCCAGGTTTCAGCCATTATTTGTATAATCATTCTTTTGTCTCTATTTTCTTTTTCTTTTTCTTTGTTACTCTAATATAAATTTTGGTACTTTTGTCACTATTTTATTTTGCAGGCTCTACTCTTTTTCATATTTTCTCTCTGTTGCTCATTTTGGATAAATTTTACCCTAATTCACTAGTTTTATCTTTTATTTTCTCTACCCTTCTACTGAACCCGTCCAGCTAAGCATTATTTTTTATTCATTTTCAGATGTACAATTTTGTTTCGTTTTTAAATAACTTCTGTTGACTGACTGGGTTTTTTTTTTCATGTTTCAAAAGAGTTTGCAATTAATTGTTGAAGGATGTTTGTGATGGCTTATTTAAAATCCTTGTCACATAATTTCAAAATACAACTCATTGCAAAATTGTATCAATTGACTTCCTTTTCAAATTCAAGCTGTGATTTTTTTCCTTGTTGTTGGTATCATAAATGATTTTGAATTGCATGCTGAGCCTTTTGTCTGTTACGCTAGAAGACTGTAGAGCTTATTTAAGCTATTATCATAGCAGCCTCTCACTCTATTTGGGTTTAGCATGCCAACCCAGGTCTACTTTGGTGTGCTGTGGTTCCAGTACAGAGATTTGACAGATTTATTTTGATCTGCTTGATTAATCTGGTGGCACTGTGAGAGTCATGCTGGTCTTTGCTGGTTCTGGGTGTAGGGAAAAAGGCTCTCACTTGACCCAGCTTCCTGCATCTCTTGGTGCCTAAGAGATCTGCTAAGGTGTGGGCTCCTGTGGCGGCTGGGGTGGAGCACTGACTTCGTGGGCCTTGGGATCCTCCCTGGAGACTGGGGAATCGTGAAGTCAAGACCTCGGCGACCGTCTGAGGCCTCATGCCTTCCTCTCTGGTACTGCTTCCTAATCTGCTTCCCTTCTGCCTTGGAGCCAGTCAACATGGGTTAAATGCCATGAGACCCTGAGCTAAGCTAAACCTCTCTTTCTTTAACTTGTGGGTGCCCTGTATCATGTCTCAGCAACAGGAAAGCTGATAAAGATGAATACAACCCTCTTCTTGACTCCAGGCAAATAATTTAGCTTCTGTACATGCAGATAAATGAACCAAAAGTCAGACAGACAGGAAACCCTCTCCCCGACAGATCTTGGTTTTTGTACATTTGTATTTATAAATGTCTTGGTCTGTCTTCATATTACTACTTCATGTTTTTCTGATGCTTTATTGTTGGAGTACTTGGGGAGGAACATTAAGAACCCCACCGTGTGCCTTCCCTCCTGGCGGCTCTCACACACACAGGTAAGTGAGCCACGTAGGGCTGACACCCAGGTGCTCCACATGGACGCCAGCGAGCCAGTAGAGAAAAGAAGAGCAGGGGAAACCTGTGTGTGTTTTAAGATTTGACAGAGAAGGATTTCCATTTCAAGCAAGAAATATAAGAAATAAATTTACACTTAAATAATATAATTCAGGCAGGGAGTAGTATGTAAAAAAAAATTAAGAGAGCAGAGACATAAATTGGGATGTATATATAAGCTACATCAGTAGCCTTCTGTAAAGACTTCCAAAATGCCAAGTGCATGAGGGTTTTGAACTTGGTGAACTTAGTGGACAGTAGGTCAGTAAGGCTGGAGGGCAATTTGTCTTGAATCCATGGTTATGAAGCAGCACTATTAATCTGTACACCCCTCTCTGCCAGAGATCAATATCACTTTTGGTTTATCTGACATCAATAAACCAGCTCCAGCTAATTTCATACCTGCTGAAATCAACCTTCATGGTGTATCTTGTGACCGTATTACTTTTTGGGAGGAGATGTGAGTATAAAGTGGCCTTAACAAATGTCATACCACTTTATAGACTCGAGAACAAGTATGGTAGTGAAACAAGGCATATGTGTTATAACAAACAAACCTTGTCTTCCTAGTCAAATGAAAAGATTTAAAGAAGTTGATAATGAAAACAAGAAAAAAAAATAAAACAAAGTCAAGATGACTAAACATATTTTCAGTTGTGCGCATCCCCATTGACTCAGTAACTACACTCCACTAGGAGCAGGCAGCCTTTTCATCTAGGACTGTTCTCTTCAAGGCTTCACATTAAATGACTCTATGACAGACACAATAAAAAATACACTGTCATAAAATTTATTATAGCATGCACCGTTGAAGAAAAATGACATTTTCTTCATTTTTTAATGTTTATGAAGGTATAGAATACCTTGGCCATACAAAGGATTAAAAAAAAAAACTATGAAGCTTTTTATTCCATGAATCTTCAGTGAGCTCTAGCTATATATTGAACATAAATGATTATAAATTCCATAGAGTTTAATCTCCCCAAATGATTTTGAGATACAGACTGTTATTACCTGATTTTTTCAAATGAGTTGAATGCACAGCTCAGAATTGCAGAATGAGGGTTTAAATGCAGGTTACCTGAATTCAGAACCTACCCTTCTCCTCACGGTGCTGTGTGTCCTCATTGTATTAGTTTCTGATGTCATGGTGATTAGACTTGTGGAGAAGAGAGACAAATGAAAAATGACAAAACATTATATAAAAACATGTTCCAAAGGGTGCTGTCGAGGCTTTCAGAATGAATATCTAATTCAGAGAGGGATTTGTCAGAAAAGAAAAAAAAAAAAAAAACCTTCCTGAAGAAAGAAATGGAACAGAATGAGATCTGAGCAGCTCATGAAAATTTGCCATAAACAAATCAGGTGGGAAGGGTATTTTAAGCAAGTGGAGCAAAATATCTATTCTAAAGGTATGACCCTAAGGGAAAAAAAGACTCAGGGAATGGAAATTTCTTAGGTCAAAGTGCAGAAGAGTTAAAGAAGATTATACTGTAGAAGATTTTATGTATCTTATGATGGAATTTTAAAATGCCTGTGGCTCTAACCATTAAAGGATCTTGGATGCTGGTATTAATAACAAATGCATTGTGACAGCAGTGTGGGGAATACATTGAGGTGGAGGATCTGTGTGTACACAGAAAATAGTGAGTTAATGCAAAATCACATTGGAAATTGAGAGAAATGAGTGAGAGTGGATTCAAGAGCTACTGGGGGAAAGAAGCACTTTAACATCAGAGCCACCAAAGCCAGAAGGAGGACATGGGATTGAGGAAGAGATCTTAACAGGGATGACAATTCACATACTTATGTGCTAAAATGCAAGAAGTGCTAAGAACATGGTTATGGGATTGGCATCCCTATGTACAGATCGTTACTTTACAATTTTCAAATTGCGTGATCATGTGAAAGACATTTGAATTCTATGCTCAGTCCACCTTTTCTTAATGCTGTCCAATCAGTCTCCATAAAGTATCACTTCTATTTCTTGAAAGCAGCTTATGTCTACGTCTCATTCATTGGCCTTTCTGAACTCTTATTTTATTTTGCTTGAACCACTGTAGGGCAATCTTCACTGGTCTTTTGCTTCTTTCCTGTTATACGTCACCCATGGTAACCAGCATAGTCTTTCAAAACAAACAAACAAAGACAACATATAACAAACAGCAGCCTTAAGCTCAATATGGTGGTACACTATGGAAGGCTGAAGCAGGAGGATTGCAACTTTGAGCCCAAGTTGAATGATTCAGTGAATTAGTGAGACCAAATCTTAAAATAAAAAGTGAAAAAAGACTGGGGATGGGGTTCAGTCACCAGCAGGGGTGGGGGTGGAGAGAAGGCAGTTTCAATGTGGGTGATGCATTAAGAGGGAAAGAATGAAGAAGTAGGCCAGTTGTCATTATTACAACTGCCCGGAAGTGACCGGGTGGTTCTGTAGATGAACTCACACGCAGACGGATTTGGAAGATATGGTTCAGGTCGCTGTAGGAACTAGAGGCTTGGAAAGGACAATACCTCGATGTGTCATTTGCTTTTCTGCCTAGAGACGGCAGAATTGGGGGAAGTTGAATTTGGTGTTGGGCAAATTGAGGATGCAGTGATTCTGAGACAGTGAGTACCGAGAGGCAGGAGTTGGGTCTGAGAGCTTTGTATACCGATGTCATGAGGGCGCGGGTGATGGTAAACTGGCAGCTGTAGATCTGATTGATAAACAGCGAGCCTGCAATGGGGACATCCGCAGACTCGGTATCGGAAACACGACAGAGAAACTTCGAGGGCCGCGAGGTGGAGCTGGAAGGTGAGGACAACCAGGGGAGCCTGACCTGAGGCTCTGTCTCTGGAAGACAGAGGGGTCCACGGCAGGGAGGGACTGAGCAATGGATGCGAAAGTGCCCTCCGATTCGATTTGGCAACTCAGCGGTTCCTAAGGGCCTGCATGGGTGGTTTCTCCAAGGGGAGGGGTACGAAAGTGAAGAACGAGCTGGGGAGTAAGTTCGAGATGAGGAAAAGGAGGCCGTACCTAAAAACAACTAGCAAGAAGTCGGACTGAAAAGAGAGGGATAGAAGGAAAATAGTAGAGAAATTTTGCTTTCCAGAGACATAGGAAATACAAGAAAAGAGTGTGTCTAGTTGCAATGGCCATCTGCCCCACAGAGTAAAAATGTGCACTACTAATGCATTTATCAAAATACCTTTCCGTGTTTTGAACCAAGTATTGAAGGTTGAAATATGTTTTGCAATAAAATATCGTGACTGTTTCCCTATTTACACACCATCAGACCTTGTAGGCCCTTCTCCTATGGGAAACTTGAAACCATTCAACTCTCAATTAAGCAAGCTGGTGAAACAAGAAGCAGTTAATCTTCATTTAAAATTTTGAATTTTTCATTTTTCTTGAAGGCATAGGGGTAGGCAGAGAGTTCACGAGCAAAAATCAAACTGCACGGAAAAAACTTCCCAGATTCAACAACTGGGATCTTGTTTTATTAAGAAGTTTTTACATGTCAAAAGAAATCTCCCACAGTGAAAAGAAAACCCATGAATAGGGGGAAAAAAAAAAACTTATTCAACTGTCCCTCACACTGAGGACTTCTATCTCAAACATATAAAGAATTTAAAAAAAAAAAATCAGGCTCCCAAAATTCAAAGACCCAATCCAAAACTGGGCATCTGAGATTAATACATGCTTTTCAGATGAAGAAATACAAATGGCAAATTAATATATGAAAAAATGTTCAACATCATTGGTCATTAAAGAAATGAGAAATGCAAATTAAAGCAATGCTGTGATTACATCTCACTCCAGAAAGAACAGCCAAGATCAAGAAATCAACCAATAACATATGCTGGAGAGGCTGTGGGGAAAAAGGAACTCTTCTCCACTGTTGGTGGGAGTATATGCTGGCGCAACCACTGTGGAAGTCAGTGTGGAGATTCCTCAGAAACCTAGGATTAGAGGTCCCATTTGACCCATCTGTCTGACTTCTGAGCATTTTCCCAGAAGAATTAAAAACATCATACCACAGTGATGTATGTGCACCCATGTTTATAGCAGCACAATTTGTAATAACCACATCTTGAAACCAACCCAAATGCTCATCAACTGAGGAATGGATAGAAAAGATGTGGTATTTTTGTACAGTGGAGTACTACTCAGCTATAAAGAAGGATCACATTGAGGCTTTTATAGGTAAATGGATGTGACTTGAGACCATATACATAAGTGAAATAAATCAGACTCACATGTGTAAATACCACATTGTCTCCCTGGTGTAAGGAACTGAAAGGTTAAATAAGATCCAAAAGCTACAATACAAATTGTGAAAGAGAAAGAAACTCCTCAAAGGAGAAAAATAACTGGAATAGGTGAAAGGAGAAAAGAAGAAAGAGAAAAGGAAAAAGATATAGATTTGTGTGTGCGTATATATATATATATATATATATATGATAGCTAAGATGATTATACTACTAATTCTATTAGTTCTTGGAAAAGAACAGTTAATACTCATATGATTAGCTGGGTGTGGTGGCGCCTGACTTTAATCCCAGTTCTCGGGAGGTTGAGGTAGGAGGAGCGCTGTGAGTTTGAGACTGGCCTTGGGCTACAACATGAGCGCAAGGCCGGCCTGAGCTACATAGTGCGACCCTGCCTCAAAAATCTAGGGCCAGGAATTTGGCTCAGTGGCTTAAGTGCCTGCCTACCAAGCACAATGTTGTGAGTTTGATCCCTGGTGCCACAAAATAAAAAAATACTCATATGATTAGGTCAATTTTGCATGTCTATATCTGGTAATCTAAGCAACTCTTTTGGGGATGACAATATGCAATATGACAACCATTGTTAAGTTCCTAACATCTTGTTTTGAAAACCTGCATTATTATTGCTTTGGGTTTTTTGTTGTTGTTGTTGTTGTTTGTATCTTTTGCTTTTTGTTTTTCTTTTCTGTGTGTTTTTTTCTCTTTAAAATAAAAGGAAAAAAGAAAAAAATAAGTCACTTAAATATCATTTTGTTGACCACTAAATCCCATATGTTTTACACCTGAATTAAATACTGTACTTTAATATTCCTAACCCCAAACCATGGACAACTGGCTGACTGTTATGCTTAATAAGGGATATGATAGAATCACAAATATTCATAGTTCTTGAATTTGAACACTAACTTGATAGTCAAAATACTAACATATTTCCTCATATGTTGGTATAAGTACCCAACTCCTTTTCTAAAGAGCTTTGCAGTTTAATCAAATGTATTCTATTTCCACACTTGTTAGGTAGGAAATCATACTTACACAAACTGAGAAGGCTCGAGCTATAACATAGTCGTAAGTGAGAAAGTGGGCTGACTTTTAATATAAATTAATTAGCACTTAGACCAAGTTTGAAAAGGAGGCCCTAATTCAGTGTCATTTTATGATTGATTTTGAATCGTCTCAGCCAAATTCCATCGTATTTGTGGTTTCATCAGAACCCAAAACCATAGCAATTGTACACAGACATTTTTCTTAGCCCTGGATTTTGCACAACATTAAGCCTCAAAATAACAATCATTTTTCCTGGGGTCGTTTCAACAGTACTTGCAATGGGTTATTTTCATCTTGTTGATTTATTCCATAAGGGGTATTCCATGTGCATAATGCTTGGTGTTTAACAAATGCACCACAAGCCAAAACTGGATTGGTGTGTTTGCTCTTTTGTGCTTCTGTACTTACAGGACAACTGCGCCTTTCCCGAATTATTCCCAGCTTGTTAACCTGGACATATGCTTTCTTTGCAGTTTCTTTTCATTTTTATTTAGTTCATATGCCAGAAAATTGATACAAAGATACATATTTATTTACACGTTACTTAAAATCAAAATATTAGTTAACCTCTACATCTTAAATGTACTCTTCTGCTGGTTCTGATGTTGTACTTCCCAGGCAGTATGCTCTGGGTGGTCCCACACCTGTCCTTGAATTTGCTGGCATTTAAGGGATCAGTAAATAACACTCATGTCTTCTCTCCTGCATGAAACCAAATGAGAGCAGGCACAGAAGCTGGGCAGATGAAGACATGTACCGTAAGTTCTTCTGGTAAATTCTAATGAGAAAGATGAGCCTTTCTCTCTGTGCCAGATGGACCTGGTGCTCCAGAATCATGCAGAGAGCCCCCTGTGGCTGGGGTGCCCTGAGTGGTCACAAACCACCCTGGGTTTCCCTGTGATATAAATGTTATATCACAGGGAACAGCTCTGGAGGGGAAGGAATGGGCACACAGAGACCAGGAGAGTTATTTTAAAGCAGTGATTTTGGAAGTGAGGTTAAAGTATCCCTGAAGCTTTCCCTAGAAACCTTTCAGGGGTCTACAAGGTCCTGTTTTTCCAGCTATATATATGAGCAGACTCCTTTTCAGGTACTTTAGTCAAAACAATACATTGCATCAAATGGGTAGGAAGCAGTCCTGAAGATGGTGCTGTCTTCTAGTAACTCAGACATGAAACCGATTTGCAAAAAATGTATAATGATGCATCTCATTTCATTCTTTTTATTTGAAAATTGTAATTTTTTTCAGAAATATTTATGTTAACATGTAGTTTGTTAATTTTACTTTTAATTAATATGTTTTTTTTAAGTTTCTCAGTTCATTACCTACAGAACATAACTCATGTAAACAAAAGCTCTCTGCTGCCCTCAGTAATACTTCAAAGTGTAAAGAAGCCTTCAGATAGGAAGTTGGAGGCCCCTTTTTGAATGGAAGCATAAAAAGCAGGAAATTGGTATTTCTTACTTTGTGCTTTTTAACTCTCAGCTGAAGTTATTACGAAGAGTATTTGTTGTGCTGAAAACTACTGTTTCAGATGCAGCTGTCACCGCTTAGCACAGGTTCTCATTTTAGTGATGATAGGTATTAAAACTGGGGCAACAGTATGAGTTTGTATTGTAACACCTAAATTTGGTGGAAATACTGTAGGCAGTCATGAGTGGGCCCTCCAGGGAGTCAGTGCAGAGGTAGAGAATACATCACAACTATGGCTGGGATTGCATCTGAGGATTAAAGTCACAATAGGCAAATTTACATATTTCCCTAAAGAATAAACAGAAGTTTAAGACTATTGGTACCACTTTCTTGCATTTCTCATGTAAATAAACCTTTATCTCATCAGAAGTGGGCCAGCCTCTCCCACCCACTAAGATTAAGACTAAGACTAAAACCAAGACTAAAGACAAGATTAAAACTATAGATTATCGAGCAAAGTAAATCATGTTATCCATATGACCTTGCTAGATGGTTATACTTACAATCTTACTGGTTGATCATAGTTTTGTCCCACATTGTAGCCACCTAATGATTTTGCTCTATAAAATTTCCTGTAAGAAGCAGACTCACTGCTGAGTAATATTCCATTGTATAAAAATACCACATCTTTTCCATCTATTCTGCAGTTGATGGGCATTTTGGTCGTTTCCAAGATTTAGCTATTACAAATTGTGCTGCTATAAATATGGGTGCACATATATCCCTGTGACATGACACTTTCAATTTTTCTGGGAAAATATCCAGAAGGGGAATAGCTGGATTGAAAGGGATTTCCAATCCTAGTTTTTTGTGGAATCTCCATACTGATTTCCACAGTGGTCATATTATACAATGGAATATTACTCCGCTATAAAAAAGGATGATCTTGCCGGGCGTGGTGGCACATGCCTTTAATCCCAGCACTCGGGAGGCTGAGGTAGGAGGAGCGTTGTGAGTTCGAGGCCAGCTTGGGCTACAACGCGAGCGCAAGGCCGGCCTGAGCTATGCAGTGCAACCTTGCCTCAGAAAACCAGGGCCAGGAGTTTGGCTCAGTGACTTAAGTGCCTGTCTGACAGGTGTGAGGTTGTGAGTTCAATCCCCGGTGCCGCAAAAAAAAAAAAAAAATAGTGCCGACCTCAGTGCATAAAAAAAAAAAAAAAATGATCTTGAGGCTTTTATAGGTAGATGAAGGCACCTTGAGACTATACTCATAAGTGAAGTAAATCAGACTCACATTTGTAAATATCATATTGTCTCCCTAGTGTAAAAAATAAATAGCAATTTAAAAAAACTGAAAGAGTAATAAGATTCAAAATGTACAATAGCTTTGTAATAAGGAAAGGGAAAGAAAGTGCTCAAAATTGAAGAACAGATGGGATAGAGGAAAGGAGAAATAGAAGAAAGGAAAAGATTATATGTTTGTAGATATACACATATAACTGCATGTATGCGTAACTAGGCAAGATAGGTAACTATACTACTGATTCTCTGTTAGTTCATCAGAAAGAATAGTTTGTGTTGTTATTGTTTGATTGTCTGATCATTTTTTATGCCTAGATCACATAACTTGAACAACTACTTCTAAGATAACAATACGTAATATATTGACTAATATTGATTTCTTATTTTTTTTTTTTGAAATTCTGTATTACTTCTACCTTTTTTTCTGTTTTGCTTCTTTAAAATAAAAGAAAGTGGACTCATTGGCAACCCATTGGAGACCACTCCTGTCTCTCAGGAGCTATGCCCATCCTCCATCCTTATTCTCCAATAAATTTTCATACTCTTAACCTCCACTGTTACTTAGAATTCATTCTTTGACTTTGGGGAACACAAACTCAGTGTGTAGGACATCCCCAGACTTGGAGTTGCAGTTTTTCCCCTATATCTTTTGGAGATCCTTTATCATTTATCATTTAGAGGCAGAAGATTTAATAGAAAAGTATTACTAGTGCATCCTTGGAGAAACTTTAAGCACCCTTAGCTTGAGAAGCTGAGCTCAAGCTGCTGCTTAATAAAGGGAAGAGAAGACGGAGAGCAGATGCCTGCTTGAGCTTTTCAGAGAGGAGCATGCCGAGAAGAGGATCAGACTGGCCCGTGAATGACAGAAAGGGACAAAGGACCAGTTTTACGGGTGCTGTGGTGGTGACTTGGATCTGGTCCGTCAGTATCTCAATTCTGGTTTCATGGCTCCGGAGGAATCCTCAGGACCCGAGGGCTGACCTGGTTCCAGGAGGTGCTGCCCCTGCAGAGACAGCCTCAGGCCCAAGCTGCAGGGCAGTGGGGGATTTGTGAGCATAAGTAATTGTTCCTGGGAATCCTGGAAATGACTTTGCTCTTATCTAGGTGTCCTCAGTCAGAGGGAAGAGATAGCTTAGGTAAATGCAGGGCTGATAACTTGTTTTGACAACTGTTAGACAGACATTCCCTAGTGACTAACAGATCTGTATGCACAGCTGAACAGTACTGGACCATAGTTCCCGAGTGAAGGCCACTTGTTCTGCTTTTAGTTACTGACCAGGCATCTGTGAGCAAAGCAAACAAATGCTTTTAAGGCTTTGACTCCCTCAGAGAAAGCCCAAATCGTGGTTTTTTTCTTGAAGACAGTAATACTGCTTTTCAAAATAATTTTTTATTTTATGAAAAAATAAAACAAAATTTCATAACAAAATGAAAATAAAAAACAGTTAATACACCATGTATCATTATCTTCATGGTTGCTACTCAGAGGACAAGACAAACAAAAAAGATTGTGTCTGTCAAAGAAGAAACAAACAGACCATAGCACAAAACTTTCTTTTCGATGGACTAAGAGAAACTAGTGGTGCACATGACACAAATTAGCATATACATTAAAATATTTTGAAACAACACAATAGGTAATTTGAGAAATGACTTGAACTTCTCCCTGCTTCCTATTTATCTGTCTTCTATTTTGGTCTTTATTTGTATATAAATATTTTTAGTTTCTCAAGTAAGAGAAACCATGTGATATTAAACCTCATGTGTTTGACTAATTTCACTTAACATTATGCTCTCAAGTTCATCCATTTATTGACAAATGCTTTACATTGGTCCACCATACTTTTAATGAGCAACAGGTTGAAAGCCAGGGGGTTTGTCTGTCTTCCGTCCCTATGGTGATCTCTGTGTCACAGCTCTCCCAACCTCAAGGACTCACCAAACTGTTGAGATGACAATTAGTGAACTGATATGCTACAAGGTGTATCTGTGTTGAGTTTTATTTAAATTTTACTTGCTGACTTGTTTTTGAGGATTGTTTCTCTGGCTTAAATCAAAGGACATTCAGGCAATAACCCTGATAAACATGTGCTTCTTTGATAATGTTTATAGAAAACAAAGTTGAGAATTGTTTTTCACCAAATAGTGGTATCTTTGAGAAACCTCAGGAGAAACATCTTTCATGTTTTAATGAGAATCAGATTTATTTTAATTTATTAGGTTCTTTCTACAATTTAGAGATTGTCAATCACAGCTTTGTCATTCATTCTTTTATGCAGGTTGCTAGAAACTTTAGAACAAATATGCAGTCCGCTGTTAAATATATTTTTCAGCATTAGTATTTGGTTGTACGATGACCTAATAAACGGTGTCAGCTGAAATTTTCCATTTTCTTTTCTTTTTTCTCTATATTCAGATTTATCTACTTCATTTACTATTACCCACTTTCTTATTTTTTTTGGCTCAGATTCTGTGAGCATCTTAAATCTTTTCTGGAGACTACAGGATTTTCAAGAAATGCTTTAAGAATAGCAAATTGAATTCATCGTGTATGCTAAGGAAGCAGTGGGTTTAGAATCCTATATCTACATTCTATGTTAATTATTATGTTCTTCATGTCCCTGGAGTGAAGAAAAGGAGGAGGAGGGAGAAGAGGAGAAGGTGAGGAGGAGGAAGTCAGGGAGGAGGGAAGGAAGAAAAAAGAGGAGGAAGAGGGAGGAGGAGAAGAGTAGAAAAGGAAACTATATACATTTGCAAGGCTTTTTAGCTTTTATACTAATTAAACATGAGGAACTCAGGGTTTTTAGGAGCCTTTCTCCCATAATTACTCTACTGTGCCTCCATCACAAGGTACTGGCACTTTTCATTTGGAAATTTTGCAGATCAGTGATACAAATGCAAATATAAATGAAAAAACTCAAAACATTCAAATCCCTGTCTTGACTTATTTGCTAAAATATTCTCCCATATTGGCCTTTGCTCTCCCTTTACACAAAAGGTATTTACTTTTTATTGAAAAGCTCATTACACATGCGTTTGCAATGTCAATTAGCAATGGTGGAACAAGAATTTTGTGTTTGAGCTACAATGAATTTCTGTGGAAATCTGTTGTTTTCCAGGCTGAAGTTTCAACTGGAGAGGATCCAAGTCATTACCTAAATTTACATGCCATTGTTATGCATGAATCTTTTTACAACTTCCTATAGGGTATTTAGAAATAAACAAAAGTTTGTTTTGCTTTGTTTTCTCTTTGCTGCTATTGTGTTAATACCTTCCTGTAGAGTTGTGTGTAAGGTCTCAATTACAGAAAGGAAGTAACAGATTTGTGTGTCATAAGCAGTCTTGCTCAAGGTAAAGAGAAATTGGTTGGTGCAGATCTGGGTTTCCTTGTGGCTCTGTTTTCAAAACTGAACCCAAAGTAGTGTAGTAAAATCTACTCATTGCTATGAGAGATTGATTGCATTGTCTTGGAAATGAATTTGGTCAGTTATGTCTCTATATTTTTATATTTAAAATGTATGTCTTTGAAACTACCTTTATTTTTTTTCCACTGAAGTTCAGGAGGTCTCATAATTTCTCTCTCTAGATGTGGGCCCTAAGAAACAGATTCTGAGATTGATCTGAATATGTGGATTTTTCAGGGAAGTCACAGAACAAAAACGTGGAAAGGAGTGGGGAGGCAGGACTGGACAGAGAGAGAATTGGACCAAGACCCAGCTATATCTGGAGGCCAATTGCACATGGATCCTAGATCTAGAACATTCCTCCACGTGGCCCCAAGTTGTGTGGAATTGCAGCAAGAGCCGAGCCTTTCTTCTCCCACACGTCCCAGTCATTAGATGTGACCTGACTTGTGGAGGGGAACATAATATTAGGTAAGGTTGTTCCTTTCATCTGAGACCAATGTATGGGGAGTGACTCACCTGTGAATGATGCTGTTCCTGCCAGGGGGGTGTCCCTCTGCTACAGGCAGCTGAGTTAGATAAAAATATTATAGGCAGTAAGACAGGGCTAAGCCCTCAGGGGAGTAGACACAGAGGACTAGATGTCTCCTGACCTTGGAGGAGACACATATCTCCTATTGTGGGCCAGATCTCAGGACAAAAGACAAAACAAATGCAACCACACCCTATATATAAACATCAGGGATTGATAATCTAAGTAGGTATGGATCATCTTGAGGAAGCCAGGAGCCACCATCCCAACCCCCTACAGGAAGAGTCACTGCTTTGTGAGAATGGCTGCTTGCTATGTGACTCACTTCCCCATTTGTCCTGATTTGGTCAGTTTTACCTGAACAATTAATCTTATTGGTTGACCATAGTTCTGGCCCACCTCATGCCCACCCGCCTTACAAGTTCCAATTTTTCCCCATCTTGGACCTGACTCACCTCATGGTTTTACTCTATAAAAGTCCCTAGAAAACACAGAGTCTTTGGCAACTCACTTGGGACCCCTCTGTCTCTCTCTCAGACAGAAGCTTTCTTTTTCTCAATAAATATATTCTGTTCTTAACCTCCGTTGTTCCTAAAATTCATTCTTTGATTTTAGAGAACACGAACTCATATGGAACATCTAGTAGGTTCAAAGTTTTGTTCCCCTATAACATTTGGAGGTTCCACTGAGATCATCAGATGGCGGTAAGAGTTTGCTTTCGTTTCATAGACTCTGGACTGGGACTCACTTAGGTAACAAATTTTTATGGTTCAAATTTTGCTTTGTCTTTGTCAGTTGCTTATTACTTGTGATAATTGCTTATGATTTGCTTTTGCCCACTGTTTTTAATTGCCTTGCCTCTTAAATAAAGATAAATCTATGTTAAAACATGGGAAGGTTATAAGGTTATAGTATTTCTTTAATGGGACATTTTTATTATTTGTCCTTGTACATGCTGCATTTAAATTAGTTGCTAAATTTACTGGTACTCCTTGCTTGACTGTATTTAGGCAATAGAACTAGTGAGAATAATATTAGAATACCCTTAGCAGACTTTAATATAAACTTCTGTAAAATGGGTCTTCTTAAATGAAATCTAGCTCAGATTTAGAAAATATACATGCCTACAATAAAACCAGGACTCCTTCCACTGCTTAAGTGGCACTAGACTGGTGGCTGGCCTCGAAATCTTGGAGGACAGGTCTCACTGAGACAGACTGCCTCTGATCCTCTTCTACACTCTAGTGGAAATGTCAAGCCTATTCTGCTTCAGTTTCCTTTCTTTGGTTTTACTTCTACTCATTTCCCGACTTTGTACTTTCCTTATAGAGGCATGGAAAATCAGAAAGACTCTAGACTGTTCCAACCTTTTCCTCCTAAGTTAAGTCCATAGAAAATGAACATTTGCTAACACCAAAGACAGGCAAATCATCTTAGATGAGAGACACATACCCCATCTCTGGGTCAGATAAGACATCAGAATTTTGCCCATCCAGGAGAATACACATAAAAGCCATTCCTGGCTTAGTGTTCTGGGTGACAGGCTCCTCTGGAGATTGAACCTGAGACACAGTGCAAAGAACCGACTTCTGGGTGATACCAGAAAGAGCTATTTCCAAAAGCAGCACAGTGATGGGACCTAAACACATGTAGACTAAGGAGCCTCTCTGACCTTTCAAGTTGTGGACTTTTAAACCTTTATTACAAATTTATAGAGCACTAGGTAATGATCTTGCTCAGGCTTTTAACTATCCCTTATAGAACCTCGACAAACGGTGGTTACTCTGCTAGCTGATTAATTGCTCTTATAGCAGCTACAACTCTTAGAAACAGAGGACAAGTTTCCCAGCATCTGTTTGGTGAATCCGCATTGAAGCTAGTGGCCAATGGAATCAGTGAAATGTTGACCAGACAGACAGCTGGATTCCTTTCTGGAGACTGACCTCTGGTTATCTGGGCCAATAGAAACTGAGAACACCTGAAGGTTCCTGGCCAGGGTGACTCTCTGGTGGACAACCAAATGTTCCTCAATGGACTATGGCTCATTATCCTTGAAAATCTTCACTTATCTACTATCCTTATTTCTCTGCTAGTAGACTAGGAACTCTTGCTAAGCTTCTTAGACTCCCCCTCCCTTTAGAGATTAAGCTGAGGCAGCTTGCAACAGCTGTTTACATTTCACAGCAGCTAGTAGGAAAATCACTTACATTTTTTGTCTTATATATGCTAATTAAGAGTAGTCAGTCATTTTCTTTTCTGTGTGCCTAGAAGACTGATGTGCCTTTACTAACATATAAAATGTGATTGCTAGATGATAATTTATAAATTTCATCTCTGAACTTCAAAGATATAAAGATTTAAATAAAGTATAGTCTTGTCCTGTGCTTGGAAAGGTTACCTAGGTGATTAGATGGAGGACACAAGTGTTTGGAGACTTCTTTGCACTAGTGCATGGGGCAAATCTCCTCCAGTCAATTGTTCTATCTATCTCTGGAGGTGAGCTGCTTTACAACCTGAGAAGTGCTCTAACTACTTCCAACTCACCCTTTTGGGCATGTTCTCTTCCAATGAGCAAAATCAGTAATTCATTATAAAGTTACACTTCCTTCTTTAAACATTCCTGTTACAATAACTTATAAATGTCATATGGAAACAAAGTTCATGAGCTACCAGGGAAAACAAAATTGTGCACCAGTTTGAGGGTGGATAGACTGCTTGAATTTTGTCTTCTACTCTCTGCAGATGGCATCCATCTGCCCTGGAGTGGAATCAACCCGAGGGACACCTTGAGGATATTGTCAAATAGGAACAAGAAAGTGACATCTTAATTATCTCCTGCTTTTGCATAGTTGTATTAATGTCAAAGTCTCTTGCACTACAGGGCTAGTGGGAAGTATTAATTATGATATTCTTTTACAATTAGAGATATACTGTAAGAAAGAGGAAAAACGGTTAGAATTTCTTTATGTTCAAACTTTCTTTACATTAAGAGATAATTCTTATTTATACTCCAACTATAATTATAATCCTTATGAGACTACCCCTGTTCATAGGTCTCTTTCTCTCAGTGACTTAAAGCAAATTAAATTAGAGCTAGCAAATTTTTCAGATGACCCTGACAAGTACATCAATGTCTTTAGAGGATTTACTTAAACCTATAAGCTAGGCTGGAAAGATGTAATGTTATTCTTAAATCAGACATTGACTTCTAATGAGAGACAAGAAGTATTACAAGCTGCCATTGCATTTGAAGATGAATATCATCATGTTAATTTTAGACAGCCAGAAGATCAACAGCCAGTGGAACCACCAGTCCCCACTGGAGCACAACCAGTTCCCACCCAAGACCCCAACTGGCCTGACAGCGAAACAGGAGATTGGAGCAGGAGACATTTTCAAGTGTGTATTCTCCAAGGTCTAAGAAGGACAAAAACCAAGCCTTCTGGTTATTTTAAATTGTCATCTATTTTTCAGGAGGAAGATGAAGACCCCTCTAACTTCTTAGATCATTTATTAGAGGCACTAATAAAACATATATCCATAGATCATGATTCAATAAAGGGGCAGATTTTGCTTAAAGACATGTTTATTACCCAGTCAACCTCAGATATTAGAAAAAAGTTACAAAAGATAGCCTTTCCTCCAGATAGTTCACTTGATCCCTTAGTAAAAACTACTTTTTAGTGTTCTATAATCAGGATTGGGAGAAAGCCAAAGAGATAAAACCAAGAGACCAAAAAGTGACTGTCTTTTTTGTGGCTTTAAAAAAAGCAGACTTTAAGTCTGATTCTCAGAGCTCTAAGAAGAGTTCAGTGATGACACCTACCTGCTATAGCTGCCACAAGCCAGGTCACTTTAAGAGGGACTGTCCTAGGAAGCACCTGAAGCCACGCCCTCACTGCAAAGGTGACCACTGGAGGTCAGACTGCCTTCTGAGACCAAGGCCCCAGAGTTCAGACCCATCCTATCAGATGGTCCAGCATGGCTGAAGGGCCTCGGGGCACTCGTCTCCTCCCTCTGGCCAGACTGTCATCTCTGCCTGTCATCTACACAGAGAAGCCCTGAGTAACCATTATGAGAAGTAAAAACCAGCCCATTGCTGAACATTGATAAATGTCTCTTTGTCCATCTCAATGCTGGTCTTCCTTCCGGTCACTGTACCTCAATACAGTCACCAAAATATAGGTCGCTTAAACTGTAACTGGGATAATTTTGTCATCGCTCATTCTTTTAGTTATGCCTAAAAGCCTTACTCCAATTCTGGAGATATTTTATCATGCCTGAATGCTGATATATATCACCAAGATGCCAACTAATCAAAATGGTGCTGGGACTGGTTTTTACAAACACAATACATCTTGTTGTTCATTTATAAAAATTTTAGAGAGTTTCATTAGTCAAAATAATGTATTAATATGGTTCTCCTACATTATCAAAAATTTAGAGATAATTATAACTAAAGCTAGATGGATTTATGACAAAATATCAGACTTTATCAATAAAGTGGTTTTACTTTACAAAAGTCCCTAGAAAAGACAGAGTCCTTGGCAACCCACTTGGGAACCCTTCTGTCTCTCTCAGACAGAAGCTTTCTTTCTCTCAATAAATATTTCTGCTCTTAACTTTCGTTGTTCTTAAAATTCATTCTTCAATTTAGAGAACACGAACTTGTATGTGACATCTAGTAGGCTGGGAGTTGCATTCCTCTGTATCACCTGTGGTCCCAAAGGGAAATCTAATCCTCTCACCGTGAGCATCCTTAAGCTGGCTGGATCTAAGGGCTTCATGTAATTCACTGTATATGTGGACAGTTCCTTCAGGTTTCTTATTAGTCTCTTCCTGGAGAGATTTGCAAGAGGAAGACTACTAGGATGTAATTATAGTCCTTGCTACTGCAGTTGGTCTTAGGACCACAGCTTCCTATAGTGACCAACCTAGGTTCTCTGCTAGTTTATGTGGCCCAACTAGTAAGATAACCCAGACGTCTTGAGGCAAGTTGGATCCTCGCAGCCATGCTCTCTCAGACCGCATCTGCCCATAAATGGGCAGGAAAATTCTGTGAGGTAGGTTCATAGATCTCTTGAATGCTAAACATTCTCTTTCCCACCTCTGCTATATAACAGGAGTCCTGCCTTGGCCTGAGTGACATATTAATTAAAACACAAGAACAGTGACTCTGTTCTTTGTTGCTGGTTGTCTGTTTGCACAAGCAGCCCAAAGCAATCGAGTTGTAAACATTGCTAAGAATTGGACAAGATGTGAACTATGTTCCCTGGTGGAACCCAGGTATGTTAAGCCTGGAGAGTGAGGTGACAAGTGCACATTTGCCAAATGCATCAGTGAGAGTGCTGGTCACCAGGACCAACCTCCTTACACCCCAGGACTCCCTGACAAGGACACAGAACCGGGTCATGGTGGTTGTTTCATGCATACCCTCCCTACTGGAGGATGGTGCCCTGTTCCACCTCAGTACAATCTCTATGCTAGGGCCTCAGTCATGGTGCTACCAGCTTTTCCACCACCCTGTCAAGCTGGTAATTGATGTAAGGTTCATGTGTGACATCAAGAGGTCCCATGATCATGTGTCCGTGACCTCATCTCTTTCATATCACAGCATGTTTCTTGGTCTGATACGATGTACAGAATTGGATTTAGGAAGATTAAACCCTTTCTAACCCAAGCATAGTGGGGCTGACTGAGGTCCTACATTCAGAAAATGGCATGAAGTTGATAAAGGGGAATGAAACTTGCAACCTACCAGATGTCTGGTATGAGTTCGTGTTCTCTAAAATTGAAGAATGAATTTCAGGAACAACGGAGGTTAAGAGCAAAATATATTTATTAAGAGAAAGAAAGCGTCTGTCTGAGAGAGACAAAAGGGATCCCAATGGGTTGCTAAAACCTCTGTCTTTTCTAGGGATTTCTATACAGCAAAATCACGAGGTGAGGGGGGTCCAAGGTCGGGAACAATGGGAACTCACAAGGCAGGTGGCCTTGAGGTGGGACAGAAATATGGTCAACCAATAAGATTAGGAGAATAACTGCTCAGGTAAGATTGATCAAATTTGGATCAAATGGGGAAGTGAATCACATAGCAAGCTGGCATGCTTAAAGAGCAGTAACTCTTCCTGTAGGGGGTTGGGATGGTGGCTCCTGGCTTCCTCAAGATGATCCATACCTATTTAGATTATCAATCCCTGATGTTTATACTTAAGATGTGGCTGCATTTGTTTTGTCTTTTGTCCTGAGATCTGACCCAAAGCAGAGGTGTCTTGTCTCCTCCAAGGTTGTATTTGGTCTTCTGCACTGGCTCCTTCAAGGGCCCAGCCCTGTCTGGCTGCCTGTAAAATTTCTAACTAATTCAGCTACTTATAACAAAGTCATTAACCCTAAATGTCTGTGATCTCCTGAAAGGATGGTGCTGTACTGAAAACACAGCATTTTAGATTCTGTTGCTCACAAATTGAGAATTTTGGCAGGAGCTATAGCTAACTCAGCCTTGGAGAGAGGAACATGTGGGAAGAACCATTTACAACTTGTGTCTGGTGGCTGCACATTTTATGAGCCCATTGTGCCAATACCAGGGTGGTTAATGACAGAGGTAGTTGACGTCAGTTGACTGAATTACTTTGCTGCATTGGCTCCTTAATTCCAGTTTTAGTATGCGTTCTCTCAGGAGGTCTTCAGTGTTTGATGCAAAATACTTGAAACCCATTTCCAGGGCCAATCTTTGCATTCCTTCACTAGATTTCTGTGCCTTTCCTGTGGTCCATGTATTCTAATCTCAGCCACTTCTTTTTCTTTGGAAAGGGAATGAGTAAGTCTACATTGAAAGATCTGCCTATTTGAGACAATTTTCTTTCATAGCTGTCTTTTTGACCTTCTCCAAAGGAGAGCTTCACCCTAGCCACTTTCAGCATCCAGATGTGTACTGCCAGAAACCATCCAATCTTAGGTGTTTTCTTCCTATCATTCAGTTTTAAGACTCCTCCTCCCTTCCCTGTGGCCACACATGCAGCCACAGGAGAAGGGTCACAGTGACAATAGTGAGTGACCTGAGAGGCTAGGCCACCTGTTTGTTCAACTTGTGCCAGCTCATCCTCATCCTCAATGCACCGATTCTGTGTCTCAGATGGATTGCTGCTGAGCGAGCCTAACCTTGAGACCTGATAGATCTGATAATCTTCATACCTGCCAGGCAGGTACAGTAGCCTGGCCAGTTGGTCAGGCTCTTCTCCTTAGGGCCCAGTAGCAAGCCAGTTGCTCCTTTGGAATAGTTCATCAGGTGAACTATTGGTTCACTATTGGAATAGTTCATCAGGTGAACTATTGGAATTTTCCATAGGTGACATGGTCCTCCTTCAAAAGGGATCATTTCTGAAACCGTGCTAGGTGCTTACACAGTGATTCTTTCACTGGGACTTTCAGTGACCTGTGGGATCTTCACCATCACAGACACATCTGACACCACAGACAGCCACATCCTGTGGCCCACATGGTGGGCTGCTCTTCCTGTTGCCTGGATGCCCTGCAGAGACCGTCCAGGGCTGCCTACTCAGAGCTTTGCATGTCCTATGCACAGAAGGTTGTAGAAGAATCCCCTGATGAAGAGCACACTGCCTCCAGAACACAATGAAGCTCCAGGGTTGGATTTTCCTTCCCATTGGTGGAAGCTACAAGATGCCTAGGTTTGCTTTTAACTTTGAAAGCTTATCTCAATCTCCCGCGCCACTGACTCCACAAACTGTCTCTGACGTGGTGGTCCTCTGGTTCTTCATTCTGTTTTGTTCTCGTGATCCCAGCACTGTACCCAGGCCCTTGTGCAGGCTAGGCAAGCACTTGGCCAGTGAGCTACACCCCTGCCCTGCTTCTCTGATGTCTGAGATCATTTCCTGCACTTCTTCCTTCAGGAAAGACACTGCTGTCAGCTTTTGCATCTAACATTCTTAGCAGGATGCTTACCCAGAAAACAGTGCTCGTCGTGTTTTCAAGGTTATTGGGCAGTTAGTTCTCAGTACTGACTCTGCTCCACCTATCAGTATCTTCTGACATGCCCACTCCTGTACTCTACGTCCCATAGAAAATAATTTGCTGAGTAATACAAGTTTGCTGAGTAAATGAATAAATGAGCAGATTTTATACAATGGTTTTTTTTCAATGCTGGGGATCAAAGCCAAGGCCTTGTGCATGGTAAGCAAGTTGCCCTACTGCTGAGCTATACCTTCAATCCTTTTAGAATTTCATTTTGAGGCAGAGTCTTGCTCAGTTACCTTGGTTTGGCTCAAATTTCACTTCTCCTGTCTCTGCCTACCAAGTAGCTGGGTTTGCAGGTGAGAATCACTGTGTCCAAATTATTATCCCTAGGATAGTGATTTAGGCATAAATCTCTCAGATATGGAAATCAAATGTGAGAAATTTTATGTGACTATAATTTTATTATGCTAAATATGTGATTTTATTTTAAAGTATAGCTCATGTGTTGATTTTATTATCTCTTATGCTTTAAATATTAGATGAAGTTATTAAATATTATGCATAATGGGTAGTTTTTTGGTTTTTTACTACATATAAACTCTATATATATACTAAAAGTGATACCTAACTTGTATCGACTTACGATGAGAAAATTTACTGGATAACTGAGGTTTTGGGCTTAAACATTCCATGGTTGCTGATAATTTTAGAGCACTATAAACTTCTGAGAAGTAAGTAGGTAAGCACAATACAGTAACAAACATTACCTATGCAAATTAACTGGTAACTTCTGGGACTTAGGAAGAAGACAAAGAAAAAGAACAAAAAAATTGATTCAGGTTAAAAAGTAGAAAAGAAGAAAGAAAAGATGAGCTGTATACTGTGTGTTAATTTTAACTGAGAAATCAGAAATATAGAGAAGAAAATAAATAATAAATACTAAACAAATTTAACTAAAAACCATAGCATGAAACTTTATATATTTACTATGTGCCCAACTCCTGCAAAATGCTATGTTGCACTTCTAACTTAATCCTCATGATCACTCCATGAGGTGGGTGCTTTTTCCTTCTTCCCTCTCAGAGGTGAATACATTAGATCTGAGAGAAGATGACAAGAACAAGACCAAAAATAAGCAGCCAAGTTCTCTGGCTCCTGCACTGTGCTCTTTAACTGTGCTGGGAGATTTAGGCCATGATTCTTAGCAGAGAATTGGAAAAAACAGTTTGTCATCTGCTGAATATCATGTTACTTCAGAAACCCAGGATAATATATTTCCCTAAGTGAGGCATTCTCTAGCTAAGACCTTAGCCTAGTCACTTTGATACCTTCCTACAGCATTGCTTTGAGATCAGTGATAAAGGACACTACCCTTGATTGTAAAGGAAAGAGAACTGAAAGTTACTTCATTTTTGGTGCTATGTCATATCTTTGAAACTAGTGCTATTTGAGTTAATGAAGTACTGAACTATTTTTGAGCAATGATTGCATGAAAATCTTGTACTTCAGGCTGCTTAAGAGAACTTTTCGGATTACAGTAGAATATAGCCATTCCCTCAAAGTTGGAAATAGCTGGGTAATTCAAGTTCCAATGTCCAGTACAATCTGTTCTCAAACTTCCATCAAGGCATTTATCTTTAGCATGAGAAGAGTCAGGAAAAGTAGGCTGAGTTGGAATTGAATAGGTGCTAGGGGAGTTTTTTCAGTGTACCTGCAGCAGGGCTGAGTGCTTTAGGTAAAACAAAGAACTGAGATTTGACCACGGCTCTCAGCACAGCTTATCCTACAGTATTAATCTTTGAACAACCTAAGCGTATAAATATTCAACATGAATCCACATTGGTCCTTCAAAGGGATTGCTTTATTTTGGCTGCTGAGTCCTTAAAAAGGGAATGACGTTGCATGCTGTATATAGGTCTAATCTTATGACGTAACTCATGATGCATATAACACAGAGTGTCCGTGTTGATATTAGTCTAATAGTTTCAGGCATAGAGCAATAGCCACATGAGGTCACTGTTGTTCATGTGTAAATTACAACTACTGTACAAATCTTGATCCCAGTTGAACAGTCTTAGGATCTGGGACTTGAACACTTAATGGATGTGGAAGGGTGGCCACGGGATACTCTTCAATACACTCTTTAGGAATGCATTGCACTTGGGTCTACTTCTTCAAATTTAGACTATATTTTGTGGTCAAATCAGAAATTATTTCTAATAAATGCTGAATTAAAATTTTAGGATAGTTGGAGGAGGAAAACATGGCTTTAGGAATGTATTCAAAGCTTACTCTGGCCTTACATATATCTTAAAGTATCTGTACACAGGTCTCAGCCTTTCAGTCTTCACTGGTGATTTTAAAAAGCATGCTGAATTTCCTAATCCTGAGTCCAGTCAATCATTGTGGAATACTGTTAGAAAAATAAGAAATAAATCCTTTATTATTTAGATCTTTTATTTTAAACCCATGGGGCCAAAACTTTGATGTCGGAAAAATAATCGTTGCTGATCTAAGAGACTACTCCCTCATGTCCAGAGGTCTATTTTGATTTAAGGTTCTTCAGAGTTGTGAGTTAAACAATGGTCACAGAAATACCAGCTTTTCCAAACCAGAACATCCTGGATACATTATAAACCAAAGCACATCATAATTACGTGAATGTCCTCTTATCCGGTCCTCCCACCATGCCACCAAAAATGGTTTTGTCAATGTTACCAAATACCTCAATGACACCAATTCCAAAGGAAAATGGCTCTTCTTCGTTACTGAATTTCTCAATAATGTTAGACAGAATTGGCTATACCTCCAAAACATCTCTTTCCTCTTGTACTGCTTTTCATCACACACCCTCTTCTGATTATCTTCTACCTACTTTACTAGCTACTGCTCTACCTGGGATACAAAACACCTAAATATTGATATTCTTCTGTCTCCACTGAATCCTCTCCTCATCAACCTGCATCTCCTCAAGTGATTTTAAATATCATGGATATGCTCATATCTATCTAATTTACATCTTAGCTCAGGTCTTTGTCTTCAGCTCCAAACAATCCTATCCAAATATGTGTGTGTCATACAGACACTACACTGTGACACCATGTATATCCTTGGAGAGTACTGCAAATTTACTGTTTCTTGAATGAGACAATATGGGGGTATGCTCACATTACAGGTGAGCCCTAACTTGTGTGAGTTATTTATGTAGGGGTTACACTGGTTAACAAACCTGTTAAGACTAAAAGAGGAAACTTGTGAAATGAAATTCCAGTGTATGTAGAATAAGTCCCTTATTCTCTTCTGTAAGTCAATTTTTGAAACTCAGTGGTAAATCACGTAAAATATACTGTCTTAACTCATAAAATAGTAAAATCCAAAGGAAATGGTTATCAACTTTCTACCCACACTTGGTCACCATTTCAGATTCCTGACCAAGTTTTCTAGTATTCTTTCCCAACTCTGTTTTCTCCACTTCCATCTAAATCTCCACAGAGAACTAAACTTTTATTCCATATACTCCCTCTCAAACACTATGGAAAACCACATAAGTATTGTGATGGCCTTATGGGAATGTTTCTGTTCTTATCATACACACTTGCATGTAACACTTGACATCTGATTTTTTCACACTTCTCTTTTAAATACAAACTTAAGAACTTCATTAGGTGGAGACATGAAACATTGACCTCCATGAAACTGACATTATAGAAAAAAATTACATATTAATAAAAGTATAATCAGACATTTTAGTATTAGTATCATGTGAGACAAAACTGATAGTCATTTAAAACAGAATAAAGTTGGTCTGGTCCTTTTTCAGATATTTTCAACCTTAGTGAGTCTACCTACATATTCATTTCTATTTTTATGCCTAGTAGGCTAATTAATTTTAAAGAACTATATTTGACGAGCCCTTATTAAACTAGCACTATGTCTTCTTGATTATCTCTTTTATGAGACAAGAGATGACTAATGAGAAAAATATACTAACATCAGATTTTGTTAAAATTTTTAATCTAATGAGTCCATTCTGGCTGGTTAATCTTTAGGCTTGTTTAAATCAAGATGTTTTTCTAGTTTGTTTCTTATGAATTATGAAACATCAAACTCGTTATCACTTGCTATTCTTCCATAAGGTTTAATTCAAGTCAATTTTTATTCCTAAATTCAAAGCATTAAACTTTCATCTGAAGTAACATATGTTGCAGTCATGTATCAGGGTATTTGACTGCGTAAATAGTGGGAAGGTGGGTTGGCATGTCTTGAAGTTAAAGATTACAAGGGCATCGTTGCTGATGACTGTTGAGTGCTTTACAATATCTGGAATACTCTTGAATATAAAGTTCACTGTAGCATATAATAAATCTTTTTTGATTTGGAAAGCAACTTATTCTTTTCCTGTTTGGTAATAAATAAACTTCCTAACAAAGAGGAACATTTTTCACTTTTCAAACCAGTGTCATAAATTAGAGACGGAACACAGAACCTGGTGTCACAGATAACAGCTGTCCTTCATGGCATCTTCTGTTCATTAATCAAAGAAATTATTGCTAGAGATGTCAGCATCCAGTTAAAGATGCTGGGAACCAGCAACACTTAGATTCCTTGGAGATCGTAGGTTATTCACACCACTGTATGTGCGTGGGGTGCGTAAGTCTGGATTCAACAGTGTGTTTTGATACACACGCGTGTCTGCTAATTGCAGGTAAAAATACAAGCACATGCTATTTCAGTAGAGCTATTCTCTCTCCCTGTGATTTCTAGATGAGTGTTGCCTGTTTTCTATTTCTGTATATCATCAAATGCATACGCTGTGGTTGCTATGAGAGGTATCACATGCACTGTGGCAAATGTCACTCTTCTTCCCAGTTGTGTGCTGTCCTCCTTTTATGAGATTATATTTCCATACCCCACTGAAATTAGTGTGGCCATGTGATTTACTTGGAGATGATGCTGGTGCATCCTGGGAAAAAACTCCAGTCACTTTGCAACTCTCCATTGATCATCATTAATTTTTTCTGCCAGTGGAAAAAATAGTACTAAACAAGAGTAATTTTAATTTAAATTAAAGTATCAGAGGAAAAAATAATACAGTCTTCCATGATAGAGCTTAATCCTTCTGGCTCAGTGCCAGACTGAAGCTAGGCTGTAGCTGATCTGCCTGCAATCCCAGCACTGTGAGAGGCTGAGGCAGGAAGGTCACAAATTTGAGTACAGCCTCAGTAACTTCACGACTTAGTGAGACCCTGTCTTGAGAGAAAAAAATTAGAAAAGGGCTGGGGATGTAGCTCAGTGCAAGTGTCCTGGGTTAAACCCTAGTACTAAACAAAAAAAAACTATATAAGAATAGTATATGCAATGTGTAAGAGTATTCTTTATGAATGGTTCAAAGCCTAATTTAGGACAATGTTCTGGCTTCACTGTATTACAGTACTATGTACGCAACTAACACCACGAGTGAGGTGTGCTTGGACGAAGTGTGATTCACAGCCAGGATTCTGAGGCAATCTGGACACTAGGTGTGGAGCTCTTTCTCATTGTATACCCCACTTCTTGGGTAGATTCTCCCCAAACTGGACTTTCGAAATTTCAAAGTTCTTTCTTTCTCAGTGGCTTTGAAATCAAGACTACCAGTCTTTTGATTTTGAGGCAAGTTATACGGCTAATTAAAATAATAGATGCAGCCCAAATTCTTGACCTGAGCTTGAATATTCAAGGTGATTCCCACACCCTTGATTTAATACCAATGAGTATGGAGTTCACAGTCAGACAGACATAAATTCAGGATCTAGTCTTCCACTTACTAACTGCATGCCTTTGGCCACACGATTACTGTCTTTAAGCACTAATTTCTCTACATGTAATATGGTGCTGCTGTATGGATTAAATTAGATGACAAATGTATAGTGCTTAGCATAATGCTGATCAAATAATATATGTCCATTGTAGTGTTTTGTATCATTAATCTCAGTTTCCAGTCATTCTCTAACTCATGGCAGCAGCAATAAAATAGCCCTTGCTTTGACTTTTCCCCTGAGATCCATTTAGATGCATCCAGCTGCTTACTTGATATCCAATCTTGGTTGAGTAAAAGACACTACAAACTTATTGCTTATAGAAGCAAAATCATTTGTGAAAGATTAGAGCATAACTGGACCCTCTGAAAATCATGCCTACTTTTGGAAATGGGACCACTATTTACCGAGGTACTTAGGAGAAAAATCTAGAGGTTACCCTTAATCCCCAGAGTCACAACCCGCCTCACCTCCGATATGCCATTAGTAAACAAGCACTATTGACTCTAGCTCTCTGGATTTTTCAAATTTGACTACTCCCTCCTCAGAAAAACTCTAAATAAATAGTTTAATGCCTGAACCACTGCAAATGAGCCCTGTCTGCTGTCACTGCAATACTTTCAATCGAAATAGTCAAAGTAAAAATTCATGGCAGGTCACACTGATGCATGAGTTTAAGCAGTCCAATGCATTCTGTTGTTTCTTTCTTTTTTTAAATCATGGTCTACAGCAATGCCTTCCATGGTCTGGGTCCAGCCTGTCTCTTGGGAATCATTTTCTCCTACTTCAAGCTGTTTACTACAATCTGATCACTCTTTTTGTCTTTCCAGCCTTTGGATAAGTACATTTCTTCTCAGAGTCTTTGAACTTTCTGTTTCCTGGACCTAAATTATTTTCTTCTTATCCATTCTCATGACATTCACCTTCATATTTTTAGATTTTGAACCATATTTTTTTGAAGGACAGTCCTTAATCATTCTTTACCACCAAAGATTATCCTATCCTTTGCCAAACATTTGATTATGTATATTTTGGTCACCACCAGCAACTATCCTGAGTAGGTATTTATGTGCTTTTTTTTCCCCCAGTAGAAAATAGGTACCTAAAGGTAGCAACTTTGTCTTTTCCACTATGATATTCTCAGTAGACAGAGTGTTTCTGGTATGTATCTAGTGAGTGTGGCTATATAAACACAATGGAGTACTATTTAATTTTAAAGAAGAAGGAAGAAATCTTGTCATTTGTAGAAGAAAGGATGAAACTAGACACCACAGTGTTAAATGAAATAAACCAGACTCTGAACAACAGTGTTGGATGTTTTCTTTCATATATGGAATCTAGAGGGGAAAAAAAAGATGACATGAAAGTAGAAGGGAAAGGAAATGGAATGAGGGAAGGGAAAGGAGAAGAGAAGGAAATAAAGAGGGAGGATATCTTAAGGTATATTATAGCACACATGAAAATATCACAACGGAACCCATCACTTTATACAATGAATACACACTAATAATCATAATGAAAATCAAACCAAGTACACATATCTATGTAAACATAATAAGGAATCGTGAACTATAGCCATCCACAATTCTATAGAGCCCTAGAACTTATTATTTCCCTCTGTAGAACAGCAGGTGACTACAGTTCACAGTTACCGTTTTATGCTCACATGGATGAATGTATTTGTCCTCCACAGTGGCTATATTAATTTTCATTCCCACCAGGGGTCAGAAAACTCTGCCAATCTCTATTCCTGAGATCCTGCTAAGAATCTACCACACTAAGAAATGCAGCTTGACCCAGCCGAGCAGCTGTGACTCCAGCGGGGTCCCCTTTGGAAGAACCACTCAGGCTAAGACCTCCTTTTACCTGCATCGAAATGAAAGAGAAGGCAGAGGAAGGTAACAGAGTGAACAGAAAGTTCATGAGCGGTGAGGAAGCATCCCCAGCCTATGACTAACACCGTCATTGTCTAGAATGCAGGTGTTTTCATTGTATTAATGCTCCTATATTAACTTTGCTCATTTTTAACTTTTTAAAGATTTTTTTATTAGTCATGGAGGTAAAGGAGATAGAACCTAGTGTTCAGTATTTCAAATGAAGATGAAATGACCATAACTTTAAGAAATTTAGTAATCTTTAAGAATAACTTCTGAGATATGATTGTTGGTAGTTGCCATTGTAAGACGAATGTCTGAACTGTATTTTTAGTCAAATTTCAGTGCGACAGGTTTTTAGATGAAAGTTAAAAGGGAGAAATTATTCATTTTCATTGTAAAACAATTTCTTTTTGTGACTTAATTCGGGAACTACATTATCTACTTTCTGTGCTATGTAATGGGATGTATTGAGCATATAGAAGTGTTTTGAGTTCAGTGTGAACCTATGTTAATAGGACCACTTCTTCAAGTTGGAAACAGTGGTTCTATAATGTGCATGAAATTTCGTTACTTTATTTTGCAAAAACTTTTATCATCTACAATTGAGGTTACTATTAGTCTTAATCATTTCCTTTTCACTGGAATGAACAAACACAACACCAAAAAATCAAAAGAAGAGACATTTATTTTGCCTCCCAGTTTTAGAAGTTTCAGTCCACACTGAGCTGACTCAGCCACAGAATCAGCACAGCAGAGGAGTCTGGGCAAAGAGAAGCTGCATCTGTCATGGTGGACAGCAAGTAGAAAGAGGAGTCAGGAGCTGGGAGAGGTAGTGGACCCCTCCAGTGACCTGCCTTTCTGACCAGCCCCAGCTTCCAACCAAGAGGCAGCTACAGAGCCAATACTCTTCTGAAAGCCCAGCCTGTGAACACATGGGGTTTTTAGGGAACATTCTCGATCCAAGTCATGACAATCATTTCTGAAAAATATCATAATGGAGGATTAGTAAGATAATGAGCACAGTGTAAGTTCTTGGAAATAGTTGCGGAGTTGCTAAGAAGTAGCTATTCATTTCCTCAAGTTCCTTCCCAGAAATGGATTGTATTCTCACACTGACCCTGTTTTTGCTGACCACTTTCTGGGTTTTACAGACCCACATCAATACTTCCTTGACGTTTCTGTGTCAAATGATTTTTTTAAAAATAAATAAATAAATACAAAAAAAAAAACCCTAAAACTCTTCTCAAGCTACATCTATTTTTCTTTCTAGCCCTATGTTCAAGTCCAAATATGAAGTCTCATCAGTGAATGCTTTAATGCTCATTAGGATCATCAGGAGCAAACAGATTTCAGATAATCCTCTCTGAACTTGCCTCTCTGAGGCAAGTACCCTGAATTGGTACAAGATGATGGATGAGCTCATTCTCGGCATGCATGACACTAATGCTTACCACAATCTGATATCTAATGTGAAGAATATGAAACTGACTGTCACGCGTGGCCATCTAAATATTAGATTGAAGGCCTTGGAAGTTCTGCTGAAGCCCGTGGAAGTATTCATCATCTCTTGATTCACACGATCACCTAATCATGAAAGCAAGGCTAGCAACAAATGATCTGTCAAAGAGCACACTGAATCTACTTCTTGCGCTTAGATGGAGAGTTGAACACATTGTGTGAAGTCATGGGGATTAATGTGCCCTCTTAACTTGAAAAAGTGCTAATTATCAACTGTCCTAGGAAGAAAAGTCCCAAGAGTTGGAATACCTGCCCCCCTGGGGTATACGATGGCCTAACACAGCTGTCCACTTCTGTGGGTCTGGAACTGGGTGCCGAAGCAGCAGACACCTAAGCGATACAGTGATGAAAGGGCACCAGGATCAACAGACATTCAGCTACTACTTTATGGCAGCTCAGATTCTACCACTGGGGATAGAGGGAGTGCGTGTGGGTTCCAGGTTTGTCACTGGTGTTTTTTCAGTGTGGTGTTCCTCATGGGGGCTTGGTTAAGTCTCACCTACTGCACGGACAGTGAGTGACAGCAGGACGGCCTGTGTGGGCTATGTTTATTAGCCTCCAGAGACCACTGTAATGGGTGCTGGCATACAGTGGGTAATGGACAGCCCTGTGGTCAAGTCCAAGGGTGGGGCTCATCAGGACTGTGCTCTGGGGAAGAGGGTTCATCACAGGGTTCATATAGCACATATAAAAGTCAGTTCTCTTCCTTCCAACCTCATAGATATAAACCTGCACTTGAAGCAAAGTGAACTGAGCCTGTTGTCAACTGCTGGCAATGGTTAGTTAGAGGTCTGAGGTTAGAATGCAAGTGAGAGGCTAAGAGAGAAAGCGGAGGTTTGCAAATTCTAAAAGGAGATACATAAACTTTTAGGATTAATTTTAGAGTTTCCAGTAATTAAATTCAAATGATTCTTATCCTACTCTTATAACTTCTTGTGCTATTTAATTTTTTCAGCATCCCTGTGGTATATATACTATGTTATGGCTCTCACTTTATAGAGAACAATTACAAGATCTAAGACAGAGTTCAGAATTGTAGACAAACGAGGGGAACTGAATGCAGAGCTGCTAGCTCCAAACCCACACTCTACACATCGCCTTAGCTGGCATCTGTGTTTTTTTTTTTTTTTTTTTTTTTTTTTTTTTTTTTTAACCAGCTCAGGAAATGGATCTCCTAACTCCTCGGTCTTCTGCAAACTGCTCAATCTAAGCCTCGGTTTCCTTACATGAATGGTAGTAATGACATGTGTGACAGAAGTCATTGTGAGAAATATGTGGAAAAGTATATAAAGTGACCAGGATGGAAATTGCCACTTGATAAGCACCTTATAAGTAAGTAAACAGTAGATGAAACAGAGATGAAGAGAGTGGGGTAGAGGAAGAGAGACAGAAAGAGGGACAGAGACAGAGACAGAGAGAGAACCAGACAGAGCCAGGAGGAGGAGGAGGAAAAGGGGGGGACAGGACAAGAGGGGGAAAGGAAAAGGGAAGAGGAGGAGGAAGAAGGGGAAAAAAGGAAGAAGGAGAGGGAGGAGCAAGAGGAGAAAGAGAAGAAGGAAGAGGAGACAGGAGAGGAGCGAGGGAGAGAGAGAGAGAGAGAGAGAGAGAGAGAGAGAGAGAGAGAGAGAGAGACGCAAGATCTACTTTAGAATATAACAAGGAACTCTATTTACAGGAACTCTAAGGAAATATTAGTGCCAAATTATGTCTAAAAATCTGGATTTTCAGTGGTCTTAGGAGTGGGATTTTCACTATTACATTGTTTAAATGTAGAGTTATATTATTTGGCCTCAGATAATGTGGAGAATTGGAAGACACTTTTTTCTCTATGATGCTAGGTCCTTCTGTGTTTTATCATGCTCCGTGTAACTTCCTGTTTGACTCTAGAGTGAAACACTGTGCAGATAAATGTGGAGTGAGACAGGATGTTCTGTGCTTTGGGTATGAACTGAGAAAACAAGACTTGGATCCTTATAAAATATTGCATCAACAAACATTGTATCAGAACAAAGTGTTTTATTTGAATTTTGAGATTAAAGTATGCATGAACTATTTGAGAGTATTTTGTACAGCTCTCCTTCAAAATACTTTGCAACCTGTTAGACACTGGATACTTGCTAATCACTACTGCTACCCAATTTTAGTGACTATGAAAACCATTGTGCTTCATTAAGCTCTTGTCTGTAGTACAGTATGGCTTCGTTCCTCGCATCTAAACACCTAAAATGTTTTATAATTTATGATACTTTCTCATTAGCAAAGAAAACAATAAGACTTTTCAAAAAAACTCATTTTAGTTGGTTAAAATAAATGTTTTTGGAGTCTCCACTTTCAAGTTCTCTCAACAAAAATCTCTCTTTAGTTAAAAGATTTGAAGCCTGAGACAATGATGATTTTGCCACCGTGTAAGACGTGAAGCAGTAATTAAGAAGGCATGCACCAGAAGCGTGTGACAGTGCCAACATCACCTGTGCAACCAAGCCAGGAAACATTGTAGGAGGAAGGGTGAAAAGCACTGGGCTTTCCAATTTCCTGGGAGCCAGGCCTTGGCTGGAATAATTCACATTACTGCAGCGTTGCTAGAAAGAATACGAATGACTAAGAACTGTAAACATCCAGTAACTTTTATGATGTACTACAAGTAATTATATGAATACTTTTCCAGCTTTGTCCCTTTGCCTTACTTTCTAGTGTATCATATAACATGGCATTCCCTAATTTTATATTGCTGTTTGGACACATTCTATTTTTCTACCTCTGTCTTTTCATCCACATAGGCATGTTTAAATGGGAATATACAAAAAATCAAAGAAGTTATAAGTTCATTTCCATATCTGAAGACATTTAAACTAAGGCATTATGAAAAGTACTGAGAGGCAGAGTGGGTCCTGGGTATTATCCAGAAACAAAGCTATTGATACATGCAGTTCTGAGTGTGGGGATACCTATGCCAATGAATCAGGTGGTAAGAAAAGTTTTACCTTCATCCCTCACCTGTATTGAAGTATAGCTCTTAATAACTTCTATTGTCATTACAGTAACTTTTTGTCTCTCCTCAGCTTCTGAATATTTGCCCCTAAGGATGGAATCTGAATTTCTTTCACTGAAATGCAGCTGTTACTAGGTGTAGGCGCTGTTTCCTTGTGCGGGGGGCTCTCCCCCAGTGCTGCACCTTGTACCACTGCCTCCTCCGGGAAGGTTCAAGCAAGGTCCTGACCTGCAGCGGGAGGAGAGGAGTTTCACCATTTCCCAGTTTCGGAGGGAGGTGGGAAGGCATCTGAGAGGCAGAGGAAGAGTAACTGATGCGGGAGAAGGTATTTCGTGGTCTCTTTTTGCCAGGTCTGGTTCAGGATGAAATCTCTACAGGGCATGTGTAGACAGAAGGCAAAGTCCAAAGGACAATGATTTTTGCTACCTTTTTTGTCTTTGTAGCTCCAGCATGAGGCAATGGCATCAAGGTAAAGGTGGCAAGATG
The DNA here is from genome assembly GCA_004363535.1 of Dasyprocta punctata. Classification (NCBI taxonomy): domain Eukaryota; kingdom Metazoa; phylum Chordata; class Mammalia; order Rodentia; family Dasyproctidae; genus Dasyprocta; species Dasyprocta punctata. The sequence goes on along the minus strand of RJWM01003486.1, from coordinate 44,863 downwards.
GTTGGATAGAGGGAGGCCTGGGTGGAGTTCTTCAGTGTCCCCTGAACTCCATCACAGGTAGGGAGTACCCTAAAATTCCCTGTGACCCCAAAGGAGAATCTCCATCAAGCAGACAGTTCTGGCTGAAGATGCCCGATGATAAGTGGTAAGGCTCAGAGGGGTTGGTATCAGCCTGAACTGTAGAACTAATGAGAAGCTAATGAGAAGCTTATTGCGATTTAATGTTCGTGCTTGCCTCATTTTGGTGACCATGAAACTGAAGATGCTTTGGGAAGGGGTACCTTCACATCCTCCCTCTGAGACAATGTAAAATGCGAAGCCAAAGAGACTTGGAAATGTAGTAACTCGGTGTCCCTCCCTCCTGAGACCATGACAATGTGTCACCAAGGAAGCCTGACATTTACCAGAAGATGCCCCAGGAAAGCCTCGAGAAATATCTGAGAATTGTTGTGTAATTATTGGTCAGTTCCAGAATGGGCTGTCTGTCCTGAGTAGAAAAGTGACAGTGGGAAGGTGTCCAGCTCAAAGCAACAGAAGCTTAATCCAAAATGCCACCTCCCACACTACCTCCAGATTTTAAACGGACAAGTTAAATGCAGCATCTGGCTAAAGAAAATACCCTTTTCCCCCAAAAGTAAAAACAAACATCTGATTGGAGTACTATGTCTATATTACTGACATCTACACTATAAAAACAATGCGGTCGTGTTTGGGACTTCTGTCTCATCGCTCCAGAAGCTCAAAACATACCACTGTGAAAGAAGTCAGAATTCATCCTATTAAGGAGCTATATTACATCTATCTCCCAAATATTTCTCTTTGTCACAGCCTAATATTCTATTAAATTGGTGTTTATTAGGGTTGTAGAAGGATAAACTGTGCGATGCACAGCAAATAAAGAAATTTTACAGTAACTACATTATCTGGAAAAATACTTCCGAGCTATGTAATAAATCTTAATTACACAGAAATAAAATTAGAGTACATATTCCTATTGCCTTGCTGCAAACTAATCATTTGTTTAGTCTCATTCTGTTGAGTGGTTTAAATACTTGATTCCTCATCTCATAATTTTAGCAAATGAATTCCAATTTTTAACTTTCATTTAAGTGGGTAGAATATGTTCCTTCTATTTGCCCTGTCCATAGTATATATAACCAAAGTCAAATTATTATTTTATTATTAAATTCAATTCAGGTTAACTCAGAGCAGTGATTTCTTTTACGATCAATTGTGGAGTATTTGAAATATTAGTTTAAAGATAACTTTATTTTAACACAATAGCACATTTATTTATTTAATTATTTTTGTCTTTTTGAGGCAGGGTCTCACTATGCAGTTCAGACTGGCCCTGAGCTCACTTTGGAACCCACATGGTCTCAAACTCACAACGATCCTCCTGCCTCAGCCTCCTGTGTGCTGGGATTACAGGCATGTGCCATCACAGCTGGCTAAAACACAATAACATTAATGCCAATATTTTTATTGATTGAGTGTATTGGGGATTGAACCCAGAGACATCACATTGAGTTACATCCTTAGTGCTTTTGTTTGTTGATTGGTTGGTTGGTTGGTTTTTACTGTATTTTGTGACAGAGCCTTACTAGTTGTCTATGTTGCCCGGGCTTGGCTTGACATTTTCATCTTCCTGCCTCTGTCACATAGACACCAAGGAAGACTCTGTTACAAAATACAGTAAAAACCAACCAACCAACCAACCAACCAATCAACCAACCAACCAATCAAACAACCGACCAACTGACCAACCAATCAAACAACCAACCAAACAACCAAACAACCGACCAACTGACCAACCAACCAAACAACCAACCAAACAATCGACCAACTGACCAACTGACCAACCGACCAACCGACCAACCAACCAACCAAACCAAACCAACCAACCAACCAAAGCACTAGGGATGCAGCTCAGTTAGGCCCCTGGGTTCAATCCTCAGCTTTCTGACAGCAACAATAAGCACCAGGCTTGTTATTACACTTAGTTTTTGATTTTTATGTTAAAGAAACATCAGCACAAATCAGAGGAAAATACGCTTAGCAAAATATGGCTTTTCTAGAATTCCGACAAATGTTTTCATTTCTAAGATGACATCTAGTCTAAAATGATTTATGGACATTATATCAAAGGTTCATGTTTGTAAGATAATCGTATTGTCATGCTTAAAATCACCCCTACTAAGTATGATTAAAATGTTAAAAATATTCAACTTAATACATAAAATGGATCACAAGCAAGTAAGGACTGAGATCCCAGAACAGGCTGAATCTTCTTTAACAAAAATACTTGGAACCCAACGTGTTTCTGACTTCAGGTTTTAAAAATTTAGATTTGTGTACATTTGCATATTCAGAATGAGTTAACTTGGTGATGGGGCCCTAAGTTTACTTATATTTTATATAAACTCATATACATAGCCTGAGGATAATTTTATACCATATTTTAAAATAATTTTGTGCACAGAATCATTTTATGGTGTGGAGTTTTGCCTTTGTGGCATCATATCTGTTCTCCATAGTTCAGATTGTGGGTCATTTCAGATTTCAAAGGGGGGATTTGTGATTTGATCCTGGCAGTCGACCTGCTGTACTATGTAACATTCACTGAAATTACAAGGTAACTGTAGTTATAGGCTATGCCATCTAACTTGGGAGGATATAACGCAGCTTTAATGCAGCAGTCTGGCTGGCTGGGCATAGCCTGTAACTACAGTTTCAGTTCTTTTCATGGCATAATCTGTCATTTTGGCTTAATTTCTCTTCCAAGTTTTCTCTGAAGTTCAGCAGTTTGTTTAAAGAGATAAATGGATTTTTATTGCTATGGTTCTATACTATAGAATCTGCCACTAGATAACTTTATTAGGAAATAGAACTCAACTTTTAAGAGGAATCATCACAGAGAGATGAACATCAATGTGATATATTTATAGGACACAGTCCATTTCATCATCTTTACCAGGTGTTTAATAATCATTATATATAAGGAACCCAAATTAAAATGGAAAAGAGAAAGGCCTGTTTTAAGGGCTAACATCCATTACTGGTAAGGTGTAGTACATTGCCTACAGGGATAAACTGATGGAACCCTGTCAGAGAAAATTGGGTATTATGCCTTATGACTTCTTCCATTTCCTTGAATCACAAATGTTAACACGAGCCAAAACATACCTACAAATTTATTATAAAACCTGGGATATCGAAACACTGGAAGCATGCTGTACTGGTTCTCTAGTGCTGTTGTGTCGCATCACTGCAGATTTGGTGGTTTATAATGATAAACACTCACGATCTTACAGCATGGATGGCGGGAGACTGGCCTAGGTCCCAGGGCTACTGCAAAGCTGAGGGCAAAGGGATCCCTTGCAGAGGTCATGGAGATGATTTCCTTACCTTTGCTGTCCATGTTGTTGGACTTGCGGCCATGGTCCTCTGTCCACGAGCTTGGTCCCTTTGTACCCTGGAATATTTTTCTTCCTTTCAGGGTTCCTATGATTAGAATCAGGTCCATCCGGATAATCCAGAATATGCATCCATCTCAAAGCTCTTATTTCCATCAGTTTTGAAAATCTGTTGTGTCAAAGGAGGTGACAGTTTCACAGCACAGGCATAGGTTCTAACTATTACATGTTTAGGGGGTCACTGTTCTAACAGAAAATCTATAGATATGAGAAAAGTTATAAATAATTGGGATATTTGGTATTTTATGCAATATTAAAGCTATGTGGTATGCAGAATAAGATGATAATCTTTAAGTAGTAACTAAGTTTATATGCACTGTCCTGAGAGCTGTGCACACGTTAACATTTACAATCTTACAGAATACATTATTATTCCTCTCTTTTTATAGACAAGAAAAAAAGCACATTTCTCTAAGATTACATAGTTAGTACATAGCAGAGTGTGGCTTATGAAGCAAAATTGTCTAGAGTCCATGAGTTTAATGACTTAATGACCTGGATATATGTTCCTTGTCTATCATTAAGTTAAAAAAATGTTAAAATATGCAAAACATCTTGTTTGTGTAAAAACTAATTTTTGCAAAAAGCGATTGAAATCATTTCTGTACAGAAGGACTGAGTAATTATTTTCTTCTTTTCATTTACTCTCAACATTTAAAAATACTTGTATTTTCCTAATAGCGACTATTATTCAAACAAGGAAAACCATTGGCTATAAGGATAACTGCTGTCATTGCTTTTAAATGGTTACAGAGGGTTAAAACTCAAAGGCAAACTGCTCAGGGCAGTCACAGAACCAGGCTTGGGCTCCGGCTCTGGCTGGCTGAGAGCTGGGCAGACCGTTGTTTGCTTGGAGTCTGTGCACCGGCTGCAGTCCCCGAGTTGTCCTGAAAGACAGATGAGATAATAGGTGCAAAACAACCTTGAACAGTACTTTAAAGCAGGATGCCAAGGGGAGCCAGATGGAGGTGTAGAAGATGTGACATATTTTCCCCATGGAAACAAAGCAATTAACAATAGTTATGTCATCAGGCTAGTCACCGAAAGCCCTTAGTATCTTAGGGCTCCACGGTTTATAGCCTTCTTTCTGAATAAAATGCGACCCACACTCCAGCTTGAGCCGCCTCTCCCCTCCATGCTCTTCTCTGAACCAGTCACTCTTCTCTGGGTTGTGATAAATGTTTCTTCCACTAAGGCACTGGTTCCAGGGACACGGGAAATGGAACAATAAGGGCACAGTCACCTTAAGGAGCAGGACTGCATCTCTCACTAGGGCATCCTTCCTTAAGTCAGGCATTGCCTATACTGTATTGAAAGGCTGCCATGTGTGATCTTCCTTTGTAATACTTTTGTCAACATTATTGGAGAAAACTCTAAGAGAACGATAAATATAGTGACATCTCAGTCGCGAACTATGGCACAGTGGTTTGGAAGCAGATTTTAGTGTCTCACAGAAGTGTCTTCAAATTTGTTAATTCTGTCACACAGAACATGTATGCTTCTGGTCAAAATACTTAATTTCTCTTTCACTTATTATATCTGTGAGGCATTGCACTATCCTGTGGGTTTCCTGTGATGAATGAACAAGACATAAAATTTGCAGGTCAGACGCGAGGTGAATGTAGTTCATATTCAACATTGATAATATTTATGTTTCGTTCTCCTGAGAATACCATGCAGGTGACTGATCAGGAATACAGGCCCGTGGAGATTGCCCTTGGGTGCGATTTTCAGGAGGCAGGCCCTGATGCAATTTTTGTGCAGCAGTTTACTATGGAGGTGATCCCAGGGAGATGGGACAAGGAATTAAGGCAGGGAAGGGAAGGAATCCAATCCAGACTCCATGAATGAGCAGGTTACAACAATGGATAACTAGCGCCCATCACCATGGGGACACTAATGGTGTAGAATACTGCATGTCCTGGGGTGTCTCATCTATAGGCTGAAGGAGGTGGAGTCTTGATTCACTATTTCCCATCCACTACTGGGTTTGTCTCAGGACTACAACTTCACTTTCCAGTTAAACACTTCCTGGCCAAGAATGCAAGGGTCTCAAGTGCTTACAAAAGAAAGATGGTAGGTATTGAAAGGACTCAGCCCCTGAGCTACAGATGGGGAGTGACACGGTCAGTTACAAATCGTTTTATATTTCCCTTTTACTGGCACGGACAAACATTACCAAGGCAGTTGCTTGAGGAAGGAAACCACTTTGGGATTATGGATGGATCCACACAAGTGAATTGTGACTATGGTCAATTTAAAAAATGTAACAGAATGCACCTGACAATACGGCAGCATCTATTTCAATATTTGGCATTAGCATACAGTACAGCTTCATTTCTTGTTTGGCGATGCAAAATACCTGCCATCTAGGAGGTGCTGGAGGCTTAACTTGTGTGTCAAGACAGAATAATAACAACTACAAGAAACACTTGCCACTAGATACTTGTGGCTTCATTTCACCTGAGGTTGTAGACTACCTATTACCTGTCAAACCTTGAGTGGATAACATATGGTCTATATTGTCTCTCGGAATTTCATTAAACGTTGAAAGCACTTTTTAGAAGAAAAGCTCATTTACAAACGGGGGAAGATTTAAAAAGAGAAACTCAGAAGAGTAATAATACATCCATATTCACAAATTTAGCAAGTCAAATCCTGTTTTGGCTTTCTAGGGTTGACAAATCAGTCTTGCAAATTCAGCCGCAGACTTCTGAATACGGTCCCCAATCTTTCTCTTCAGCCAGTCTGATACATCATAATATTTATTTTAAAAAAGCAATCATTGGGGACTCTTACTGTGGGCCCCAGTCTAAACCATCCTACACAAAAGTCATTTTCTCAGTAGGGCCAAATCGTATTTACCGCGGGAAGCTGTTTGCTTCCTGCAGTTTCATCAACCTTAACCTCTTAAGAGGAACAGGGGAAATGTTTGCTATTTAATTTCCTAAAAGCTTCTCTCTTTCCTCGCGGCGCTTCATTCCTAGGACTCCGTTCCCTGGTGGATCTCAACATCACTTCTCTTCCTAGCCACGTGAGGCGTGCTCCCAGCAGCTGCTACAGGGGAGACAAGAAACTTGGTCCCGCGCTGGCGGCCGCACCCCAGGCGCAGGGCGAACGGAAACTGACAGCGCCGGGCTCTGTTCTCCGCCCGCAGGTGGCAGCAGCGGGCTCCGCAGCGCGAGCCTCTCAGGCGAGGGGCGGGCGGCGGCTGCAGCTCGGGCCGGTGCCTGAACAGGAATGCAGCCCCGCCGGGACGGTCCCGGTGCAAAGCTGGCCCGGGGCACAGGGGTCTCGGACCCCCTCATTACCTGCAGTGCAAAGTTTGAAGCAAGCACTAGCGCCACTCACTGCGCCTCGCCCCCTCCAGTCCCCACGTTGCCAACTCCAGCGTCCCGGTCCCGATCCCGGTCCCCGAGTCGGGTGGGCTCCGCGGGCGTCCCGCGGCGCTGCAAGACGCGGGCGCCAGGCCGGGTGCAGCCCGCTCCTCGCGTGCCGGGGCACTCCGCGTGGGCAGCCGCCCTCCGCCCGCCTCCCCGAGCGAGCGAGCGGGCGCGCACCCGCCTCCCGCCAGGCCGGGCAGGCCATGGACCCGCGCGGGGCGCTGCGCCCGCCTCGGCCGCCGCCCCCAGGGGTCGCGATCGCGGGTGACCGGAGCCAGGGGCCGCGCACAGGAGGCGGCGGCGGCGGCAGCGGTGGCGGTGGGGGCGGGGCGCGCGGGCGGCGCCGCGGGGCTGCGGGCGCGGGAGCCGGAGCCGGAGCCGGAGCCGGAGCCGGAGCCGCGCCGACCGCGCACAGCCGCTCAGCCCGCGCGCGGGCGGCTCCGGGCGGCGGCGGCGGCGGCCGCGCCAGGGGGCGCAGCGCGGGGCCGGGCCCGAGGGCGCTGCCTGCCGCCGCCCCGTCCCCGCGACCGCTCGGCTCCCTCCGGCGGCGGAGGTCTGCGCGCCTGGCCCGCCGCCCGCGGTCCTAATGCCGGTCCCTCCCCGGGACCCGCCGGCCCGCAGCCCGCAGCCCGCCATCCTCGCCAGCCAGGTTGGCCGCGCCGGCCCCGCGCGCTGATTGGATAGAGAGGGGGCTCGACGGTGGCCGACGCGGGACAGTCTGGCCGTGGCAGGGGTCTCGGAAACCATGGGTTATTGCAGCGGCAGGTGCACGCTTATCTTTATCTGTGGCATGCAACTGGTAAGTGACACTTGGGTCCTCTGCTTCTTCGGTGTGCCTCGGAGCTAGCGGCCGGGGGGAGTGCCGGGAGGGTCTGCCGGGGATGAGGACGGGAGAAAAATTAAGAGAGAAGGCGACCGGGAGAGTGGCTGCCTTTGGAATGATTCGGGGACCTGCGGTGTGGGGTGCAGCAGAGGTGAGCCTGTCGCCCCTTGTCCACCCATTCCCGTCTCTCTAAAGACAGTTTGGCAGGTGCGGGTTAAACTTGTCCTTAATTTCTTGAAGCAAAGCAAGATGTGTCTCTTGTGCCTTATGCTTCGCGTTCCTATTCCTGGAGCGGCGTGATGGTCACATGCATTTTACTATACAGGTGTGAAACCGAAATACAGGATTTCTGACTTTTCTTCTGTACACTTTGTGCGGCGTCTTTGTTTCTTCCTTGACTCGTGTTGTTTTTCTAGGACTATGTTGTGTTAATTATAATGGTCCAAAAAATTACTATTTAGGGCAAATGGCTTGCTAACAGCAGTCTGATCGGGAAAACACCTTGAGTTTTAAAAGTATGTAGATGGAAAAAAAATTACTTACATGAACTCAGAAACACCATTGCCATAGACCGAAGCAGTAACCTTTAAATCACAATTATTACAAGCAATGCCAGGGAAAGATACTCTGTGTCACATTGTATGTGATATCGCTCCTGAAACAGAGTCGGCTGTCCGATTCTATAGGCTGGGGAATTGCAAGTACTTTTTGAGGAATATTGTACATTTGCAAGGATCCAGTAATGGAAAACGTCATGTCTGTGAATTGCAGTTCGCGAAGGGTGAGGGAAGAAAGGGCTGAGCAGAGCGCAGAGAGGTGAAAATTATACCACCGTTAAGTGGTTAATTTGGTAGGAGGTACTTGTTCACTTGTCATCAAATAGCTTTCCTTCGAAAGTATAAATTAATCTGAATAGTCTTCCACGTAGCTTACCAATTGTTTCCTCAAGGCAGAGAGGACACAAGGCAGAAGGAGACGTTTGTTTGAAAGTGCCATCAGTAAAAGTGTTTGAAAGGAGAGAGATGTGCTAGAGAATTCTTCAAGTTTCCTTCATTGTTTACCTGTTGTCTTGAAGCTCGGGAGTCTTTACTGTTGTTTGGTTGAATATGGTAGTTAACTGAAGTGGTGCTTTTGCTATATTTTGACTCAGGATGCTTTCTTTTCCAGGAAAGTTATGTGATGTTATCTATTTTAGTCTGGGAATGTTGCATTCTTTCACTTAGTTGTAGGCAAAAGAAGATGGACCTATCAATATAAAATTCAAAGTGCTATGTTTTCTGAATGATGTGTAAACTGGTTTATTTTTATATGTTACAGATTCATATAAGTTTTTCAATCAAGGATTCTTTGTCTGCTCTTGTTGATAAAGCTAACCAGAATGATGAAGATGTTTGCTTTATTAAAACAGCCACATGGACAAGTAGTCCACATTATATAAATGTTTTAAAAGAATTCTTGCTTTTGTATATGATTCAGAAAAGATTACATTTGCTGATTCACAGTGTGAAGCCCAGAGCAGAATGAGTGGGTGGGTAAAGCATTCTTGTGCTCTTTTCAATTTAAAAATTTTTGACTCTGATTTAACTTTTAATCTTTAATGTAGTGGAGTCTTATTATTGTAGGAGGGAAATGTATGTATCTGAACAAATAGCACTTTGTGTGATGAATACAAAGTTCAACAACTTAAGCAATTTCAGAAAAACTTACATATACCAATGGGAAAGTAAAATACAAAAAGTTGCATGATAATGCTTAAAGTTTCTTTGTGTGTGTACACATGTGTATGGGTGTATGGGCACATGTCTGCATGAAACAATGAGTTAGAGAGGTCCTAACTCACTCATGAAACATATCTGAATCATAGCTAAATTGTGTAACAAAATAGAGGTAGCTATAGTCCAGATGTGCTCACCTAAGCATCAAGTGTATGTGTGAAGCTAGAGGAGTACTTCATGCTCCATAGGTATCATGTGATTTCCTCCGTTCACACGTTGTGTGCCACCAGGCTAATATAAATAGCAGCAGTGTTAACATGGATGCAGAACAAAAAACAAAGTAGAAAGAAAACCAGTTTGTTCTCTAAGATGACATGACCAGGTCTCCGTAAAGACCAAGTGATTCTTGGTAATTTTTGCTTCTTGGAAATATATTATTTAATTTGAAATAAAATAATTCTACACATTATGGTTGTACAGCCCTGCACCAAAGCAAGTTGAACCACATGCTTTGCTTTTGCTCTTTCTAGATTTTTAATAACCTTTTGCACCCTTGAGCTACATGAGTAAATGTTGTTTTCACAAACAAACCTGGTTTCTGAACTTGTAACTAATGTACCATTGACAAACGTAAATATTCACTTTTAAAGTGTTTAGTGTGTGATCTTGTAGAATTTGGGCAACTTTTTTTTTGATGATTTTTACATAAAGTTAGATTTATTAAAATGAACTAAAGCCAAAGGTAGTCTCAATATAAAAACTTTTTTAATGTCTTCCTTCCAAAATTTTATTAATGCTCTGGAAAGACTAATCTCCATTAGCAGAGTCTTTTATTTTCATTAAATTTAAAAGAATATTTACATATACATAATTTTGCAACCAATCTTAGGAGAGGAAAAGTTAACTTTTGTTATTGTGGAGCTAGGCATTTCATTCAGCAGATTACTTTTCAAAGCAGAACAGTATTTTAACAGTTTAATAAGTGATGGAAAGATGCAAATATTACAGAGAAACTTGCTGGTAGCAATTTATGTCTTTGGTTTTAGTCGTATTTTTAAAATATACTTTTATTTTAGTCTTTGACAGACTTCAACTGTAGATAAACATATATTCTTTTAAGAAATCAAAAAATCATTTTATGAGAGAAAAAAAGTAGAGTTCCATACCAAAGGAATTCAATATAAAACTTCCATTTTATGAAAAAGTATCTGTCTCTGTATATCATAAATTAAAATCTTGGAGCTAGGTGGTGACACCAGCTTCAGATTTTAGGGTGGCTCTCGTGGAAAGGGGTGTGATCTCTGGAAACAGATTTGCTCTCTGTGCAAAATCCAGAGTTTAAGCTCATAATCTCAACAAGGTAATTTTCTTTTTATCATTGCTGTCTTTAATGCTCAGAAACTGAAGATCTCAGATAGTAACAGAAATCACCACATTTGCAGGGACAGATTTGGCAAAATAGGCTAAGAACAGTGTAACTTCTTATTTAAAACTTTTGCCAGCTTGTGAAAGAGTTTAGCTTTTCTTTTTCAATTGTTGGATGGAATCAAAGAGTACTTTATATAAATGTTGAAAACCCCTGATATGTCTCAGCAAAAAAGCACTCAGTCATAATACAGAAGAACATAACTTATTTTAGATTGAAAAGACAGCTTTGCTTTCGAATGGGGCAGCTCAGAATTGCCCACATTTTTGTACATCAGTCTCCTATGTGACTTAAAGATGTATGTCTCATCAACTATTGAAAGGAAGTCTGGATTTACATTCACCAGATTAACACTGCCATCCTTGTCTCATGCTTGGTGAAACATGGCTAACTCGGAGCAGGTGCACCTAGCACTTAGGTTAGTACACACGTGTGTGCAGCCGTGAGCCTTCTCATTCAAAACTTAATTAAGAATGATCACTTGATTTCTGCTGCACAGTTACTCAACTTTTCAGAGACACGTGTTCAGGAAAGGTCATGGGTTTAGAGATAGTCTAAATAAAAATTTTATTGCAATTATGGAGAAATGCAAATATCATGGATTGATGCAGTGTTCACGATTACATTGTGATGTGCTGAGGACATTTTAGAATTTAAATTACTGAAATGAAGTAACTTGAAGAACACATAGGTAGAATCTTCTGATTTTCCAAAGACCCTGTTGAGAAGTTGGACAGATCTTTAAAAGTTTAGAGTACAAATGTTCCTGCCACAAACCCTCTTGCTCAATGAATTTCAAATTTCAGATTCAAACGCCATCAATAAAATCTTGAAGATGTTAACTGACCTAATTCAAGGAGAAGGCTGAAAATCTCCGGGCAACACTTTATAAACTTGTGAAGAATAAATATATGCCGAGAGGCTGCCAAGCTGTCAAGTAACTTTCTTCCTTATCATGTTTTGTATTCTTGGACAAAAACAGTTTTTCAGCAAGTTCTTATTTGTAACTTATCCTTTCATTATCATTCACCGTCACTCTGCTTTGTCTGATGTCTGCCAACAAAGACACAGAACATTTTTCCAGTGTTCAAGTCTGTTTCTTTGTTCACAAACCAAGTGGCAAGTTCTTACACTGTCACCCAGCTAAAATGTCAACAAGTCAGCTGTGTAGAGTTGTTTCCTGGCTTCCTCGGTTAAAAGCCATGGTGGGCAGCGAGACTGTGCACTGTCAGTCCCTCAGGCAGGGGCCTCTAAGTGACTAATAGCTCAGGAACACAACTGGGCATTGCCCTGTCCTTGTCCCCAATGCTGGTCTACTTTGAGGTGAGTTTGCCACTTCCTCCATCAAGAATCTCAGAATGAAAGTCAAGGATGTTTTGAAACAGGACGCATTTACATCTATATGCTTGAAAAGTACAGTCTGAGAGATAGAAGTACATTTTTGGGTTTTTGGTTTTTTTTGGTACCGGGAATTGAACTCAGGACCTTGCGTTTGCCAGGCAGGTGCTGTGTCGCTGAGCTATATCCCTGGACCAGAAATACCTTTTTAATACTCCTGTGTCTAAGCCAGAAATAAACATTAAAATCATAGCATAATGTGCATGAAATTTTTTAGTAATTTAAATTTTAAAGAATATATATTAGTCATGCTATTTGGTAGGATATCAAGGAGCATGGTGTCATGCTTCTATAAATGATTTTGAAACTAAAATCGCTAAGGATGTATTTTACCTTGTGCCCAATGCCTTATTATGCACAAATGTTGGGCATCACACATATAGGGGAAATATTCCCATCCTGCTTTTTCACCCAGGTAATGAACTCTCCCAGTTTGGTGCCCTTGTCTATGGAAACTGATAGTCATTTATTCTCAACATGTATAATACGGTCACGGGCTGCTCAGTGGTGATGACACGTTCTGAGAGAGGCATCGCTTGTTGTGTGAACATTGCACGCAGTGTGTGCTTATAAAAATCCTAGGCAGTGTCGTCCACTGCACACTTGGCTATGTGGTGCAGTCACCATCCTCTGTGACTTTGTCGCTGACCAAAACAGTGTCACAAAGTGCATGACTGTACCTCGGCCACCGTGACACAGGTGGACAGAGTTCTCTCCCACCCACTCCATGGTAATCATAGAAAGAGGTGGCGAATTTACACCTACTTTCTCCAGGCTGGAAATAGAATTATATGACTTATTTGATCCTGCCATCTCTAAGAAATTGATTATGATGGAACAAAATAATATACCATTTCTTTCATCAGATTGGGAAAAAAATGTAGTTCACCATTTTCCTCTTCTTTACTATTATAGAAATGTACATATATGAAAGCTCTTGGTGTTTACCAAAATTACCTGCTTTGTTTTCCTAAACAGCCAAATTTTCCTTCTTTTTGCTTGAACTCTAAAACAGGCACTGAGTCTTATAGTAGTTTTCTAGTGTTTAATATTATATAGCCTGTAGACTTTTTGCTTTTCCAGCTTGAAATAGGAATATGGGACCTTCCAGTGCTAATAATTATTACCTATTCAACTACTTATGAGTTGCTTGGGTTTTTTTTCTTACTTTTATTAGGCCATGTTGGCAGTAGGTAATGATTACATTCACTGTAGGGAATTGGTGCATGTATAGGATGCATTTCAGTTCTTTTTTTCTCTTTGCCTCCACCCTCTTTTATCATTCCAGCATCAGATTCATTTTTTATAAGACTTTGTAAAGTTAATTATCATATCTACAGATTGAAAAAAATTCTTGGAGAAGTCACAAATAAACTTTCTTTTATGCTACTTCAAATGAGTTTTTTTTTTTTTAAAGATTTTGCGTCTTTAATAATTTGGCATGCTTTTCTAATCTAGGTTTGTTAAATATTTAAACAGTTATGAAAAATTATTATTTGTCAGACACCTGTTGAGTTTAAATGCTAAATAAAGTTTGTTCTGTTTCCACTGAATCCTGTCCAGTGATCCTATGTGGCCTTAAAAGATTAAGCAACACTCTCAAATCACCCCTTAGTAAGGAAGTGGGAGAGCTTGGATTCAAACCCAGGTCTTCCTGAACTCTGAGCCTCGCATGTCTCACTGCCTGGCTTCTGTGTAGCAGAAAACTGGATCAGAGTCTTGTATTCCCTTTACTAATGAATGAAGGATTTACCTCTGAATTGCTTGGTGCCACACAGGAGCACTCAGAGTGGAGCCCACACAGAGCTGCTCTGGCTGGGGAAGCACAGCCAGCATCAGGGCTCTGCTCCTGGCCTTCCTGGCCCAGGTAACCTGAATGCTGCCTATGCAGGGGCTGCAGAGATGCACCCTGAGAAGGCAGTAGAAGGCTTCCCTCTGTGCAGTCCTCTCGGTTCCCACTGGAACTCATCCCCTTCTGAGCTCTGCCTAACACACCTGGAGCTGCACCCTAGCAAAAAAAGCCCTGCAGTACCTGTGTCACTACAGTACTCAAGGGCGGGAAAGCAGGTTACAGCTGCTGTGCTTTTCTGGCCAACTCTTGGCATAACCACTCAGTGCTTGGAATGTTTTATACATTTAAAAGAGACTCTATAGGAAGAAGATGTGCATTCATTTTTCTTAAATTCTTCTTTTTATTTAAACCAGTCTCTGGTAGATGTCCATGATGCAGAATGTTAATACTTGCCATTGCTTAGGTTCTCCAAACCCTACATCCATTCTGACTACAATTATTGAGACTATTTGCTAAAATCATTGTGGTTGGAAAGGTCTTTGACTAAATAGGTTATTGGAAATACTTATTGAAAACCTACAGTTCACTTCTTGAACATAAAGTTGCTTTGAAACCCCTTTCAGGGCTTTGAAAACACAGATCTTTTCCCCTCAACCCAGATTTTATGACATTGTGGGTCTAGGATAGGGCCAGAGAACATGCATTTCTGAGAAATTCTCAGGTGGTGCTGATACTGTTGGGCTTTTATCAGACGCCGAGAGCTACTGGCCTATACAGTGTACAATAGGTTTACGCTTAATTGTGTTACAAGAGTACATGAACCTGATTTTTAAATTTTCCAACTCAGTTAAATAATTAGCTCATTTCTTCCTTTGACCTGTTGCTGATGTCTGAGAACAATTTTCCTCTGGACCCAATATGGCTCTTTCTGACTTCTAACTTAGTCTTATTCAGAAGCTTAACACACTCCTGCCAGCTTAAACCACCAGTGGTAAAAATGAATCTAATCACTTTGATCAGTCTTTTTACTAATAAAATTAATATAAAGCCACCCTGTGGGACAGTTTTGCATGTAGCACTGGTGGTTCAAGCCGCCTGACAGCGAGACATAGGAATTGCGTGAATGTGTGTAATAGAAATGGAAAGATGGTCTTTCCACTGTGTTTGTGTCTTTGTAATGAATTAAGAGCAGAATCCGAGAGCGACCCTGTGCCTGGTAATGCTGGAATGGAATAGAATTCTTCAAACACCTTTCTTTACTAGCTCAGACTCCAGTCTAAATTTGTGGAAGAACTTCTGCTCATAGCAAGCACAGCCTTGGAAGAGGAGAGAAGAGATATGTCAAGACAGGGCTGGACTGAGTTGGAAGCTAGTTTTTTGTGCCTGGCCTCGCTAGCCCTGTATTGTTCAGGCCTGTTAAGGTGCTTGGTGCTGTTTCCTCATTGCAGAGTGGGGCAAATAATTCCTGTCTTCTGTCTCCTAGGTCATTTAGGAGCACCTCCTAGGGAGGAAATGTGCTTGAAGTTAGAATTGTTGTAATTGTTTTTGGTTTGATCTTTCAGAATCCTCCATCTGGCAGCCCAGGAGGAGTGACAGTGTATTTCTGTACCGCAACAGGGGTGGACCTGGTTGTAGCAATTTGTTCCTTGAAAGAAACATTTTTTCTTCATCTACTCATAATTTTTACAGACTGTGTAAAGCAGGAATATAAATTTAAGTGTGGGTAGTTTAAAACAGAACGAAATGCTTTTATGTCTGATATGTATATTTCATTTATTAAGAATGAAACTTGAATTTCACAAACCTTTCAGCCCACTCCATCAGGCTGGCATTTGTAAAACTGTTTTCTGGATAGTGGTCCTTCAGAGTTCTGCTAGCCAGGGCATCTGTTTCTCACTGACTCCATGGGTCACCGTACATGTTATTATATCAACAACTCCAAGAAATCATACACTAAATAAACTCTTGGTTAATTTCCCTTAACTGAACTAATATTTACAGAGTGCTTGCAGTGGCCCAAGAAACTTCTTTTTCTGATTGCCCTCATTAATCTTCCATGAAACTAGTGTTTTCAGAAACAGCTTGCAGTGAAACACTATTCTAGACTAGTTACATTTTCTAATAGTTCATATTAAACAATTACCTAAATATGGAAGAGTTAAAAATTCATTATGGAAGCAACTTACAAGAAACATTCCTAACTGATAGTAATGCCTAAAGATGTTTATGAATATCAAATAATACCACATTATTCAATAAGTGAATAGGAGTATCTTGTTTTCAGATACCTGGCTGATGGTTGTTTTTATTGTCTTCTGTGTTTCAATTTCTTGAAATTATGTTTTAACCACTAACTGGAAAATTTAACTTCAATTTTAACTCCAGTTAATGGCTGATATTGCAAAGGTATGGGGTAATTGTGTGGCAGTCGAGGGAGGACATTTGCGACCTTAGTGGACTCAGAGAACACATCTGCAGAGCCCTTTTTCTTCGCCAGCGGTGGCCGAGGAGCAAGGTTCACACCCTGGACTGGGACAGAGCTGGCTGCTTCTGTACCATGCCCTGTGGAGTCGCCTGTGCAGGGGCAGCAGGGAAGAGCCCTGGGTCGTTTTCTAATCAATGCATGCACCCCAAACAGTTACATATTTTAAACCTCTGACAGTGCTTCATTCTTTGAAAACAAATGGTTCTTAGTTCAGAATGGAGGGCTCAAATCATTATAGCCTGCTCTTGTTCACAGAAGTCTTTGTTTGCCTTTGTGTCATACTAGTTATACAAGGGAATAAGGAGAGATTTCAAATCTTTTCACTGACAGCTGGGTCAAATGATGGGGAGATCAGTGCTGTATCTGAACTCTTCTGTGGTAGGGAACTCAAGTGATAATCTCCAGGGCCTTCTAGCTGTGGAGATGCAAAGTTTCTCCCTAGCATATGAGTTTTAGAAAGCACAGTTGCTGACACCATTGAGAAACAGGAGTGGGGAGACTTCTGTAGCACCAAGGAGAAAAGCACCTGTGTGCTGGCCATGTGCTGCCTCCTGCGGCTCTGACCCCGGAGGACTGCACCCAACCTTTCTTCACTTACAGTACTGAAGCCATGCGAAGTATCTTGATTCTGGGGGTCCTGATTCACCCCTGGAGACATAGTGATTCTGACCTCACTCTTGTTCATCTAGAAGGCAGAGATGCTGTCAGTACACAGGGTGGTATAGCTGGGGGTTCCCCATTGCCTCCCCTTGAGCTCTCTGAAGGGCAGGGTCTCTGGATGTGTTTAATTCTAGTCACTGGGGAGAGAGCTACATATTTGAGGACTTGGGAGGCTGTTGGACAATTAATAGCATGCAAATGGTACATAAAGGGGACTTTTTTTTTCTTTTGTAATAAAACTTGAGCACAATTTTGATGATAGTGAACCTGTAGCTGGCGATTTTCTGAAACATTAGACCTCTGTATAGTATTCTGTAATTCTTACCCTTATGAAAAGGAATGAGTAGAGCTTCGTGTTTGTCCATCTTTTGAAAAAATGCAGTTCCATTTTATTAATGCAAAAGATGTTAGTTTCATTAGGGCTATTTAATGGCATTTATCAAATTTTGTTTCATTGGTAGCCTGATCCCAAGCCTGGTTTTTCCTGGACTGAAGCAGTGTGGGATGCAGAGACTCCTGAATTTTCTCAAGAATGTATTTCTGGTTTTACTGAAAACTTTCCAGAGAAGCTTCCCAGGCTCTCAGAGATATGGAACAGTACTGTCTCCATTTACCATTTTGTACACTGTTCCAGAATAGACTTCTTTTCATTTATACAAGTTTTCCTCAAATCAGGTAAATGACATAGTTCAGTATACGTTTAGTAAGTGTAAATACTGTAACAACAGTGTTTGGCGACATTAATTATATGCCTCTTTTATTTTAATCCTTAATGGAGACCCATTGAATTTCGCTTTCCTTTTGTAAGAGGAAGGTGCTTATTATCACTGTTACTGTGCTTGCTTTAACTCAGAATTTGTTAAATAGCATTTAATATTTTAGTTTTTTCTTGAATGGAAAGAAATGAACTCCACTGATGTTTTCGAGGTTATGTAGTAATTTGGTGCAGACTTAACAGACAGATGAGTTTCCTTTTGTATCTGTGGCTGGGAGGCTCATCTATGAATGAACTCTGTCACCGTGTGAATAAAACTGTAACATTTCATGGGCAGAGAGCCAGATGTGCATAGGGCCCTGCCCTGGATACCAAGAGGTGAGGAAAACCCTGAGAAACTTTCACCTGGTGTTGTTTCCTAACCCGTTCCAGTTAGCATTATTTTAAAGAGAATGAATTCATGAATGAATAGTTGGAGGAAGTTAAGTAATTACTACAATAACTTTATCATGTAGGATTTATGAAATGACCACACCTGAATAGCATAATGAACATGTTGGAAATTAGGATATGCTCTAACTGAAAGAGATGTCAAGCCACATTTCTATCATAAATCTAATACCTAGTGGTTGTAATAATTAAAGATTAATTTAAATTGCAACCTGGTCCTTATTATTTATTCACTAAGCCATACTACTCACTTAATATGATAGTAGTTAAAAACATTTTCTGTCCTCTCTTCAGTGTGTTTTAAAACCACATTTAAACTCACTGTAAGTAAGATCAGTGTTGGTGAGACCTGCATATTGATGTAAACCACATCAGCTTGGTCCTGCTTTTTTTCTTTTCCTGGTCCAATTTTAAAAATGTTCACATAAATTCAGTTTAGTATTATTGGTGTTATTTAGTTTATTTGATGCAGAGTTATTTAGATATTCTAAAGGTTGTGCAACATCAATATATAAAATAATTCTGTCCTTATATTTTATATCTTTATAGCAATAATTTTTAACTTTTTTGCATATCATGAATCTTTTGAGAATCTTTAAAAGCTACTAACTTTTCAATCAAAAAAAAGTGTTCAAATGACTTGAGGGGATTCATGCACTTCTGATCACAGTCCATTAACCTTAGGTAAGAAGCTATTGTACATAAACTCTTTTCTTTTTCTTTTTTGGCCTGTTTCATCAAGAGTCTTGCAGTCAGAAAACATTGAAGAGATTATATGATTATATGCATATTTGTTATACATCGATTATATATTTTAAAGATACACATATACATACGTGATATGGTGTTTGTGTGTGTGTGTGTGTATTTAATGCCAGATATGAGAAGCCATCAGCAGTGATCAGTAGTGGAAACAAATTAAATTTTAGTCAAGAAGATTACATGATACATCCAGATGCCTACAGTAGAATATAGAACAGTAAGAGCTGTAAGAGAAGTAAACATAAAACACTATGCAGATTTTGTGGAAAGGATCAGTAATAGCCTCATAGATTGATCCCCATGGCATCCCAGGACCAAGAAGAGATCATAATAAAGAAATAAGAATGAGGAGCCTAACTGGGACAAGAAGAGTGAAAGCAACAAGTAGAGGAGAGTTGGGAGGTGAAGCAGGAACAGGAAGGGGAGGAGTCTGGTTCATGGATAGACTGGAGCCTATTTGGAAGAAACTTGTTCCTTAGGATAGGATATTTGTTTCTATGGATTTTAGTTATTGAAGTGAATGACCCAATGCTGCACAGTAGGAAAACAACCAACACAGTGTGGGAGTGGAGGGCCTGGGGTTTCATCCGCATGGAACGTGAGGGCAAAGAAACAGTGCATTAAAAGGTGGCTAAATTGCTGCAAAGTCCTTTGTGAAATTAGGTGCATGCATTTGTGTGAAAACCAATTACTTTTCCATCAGTGCCTAACTTTCTAAGAATTCGAATGAAAAAAACAGAAAACAAAGTTTCTTTGTCCATGGATTGAGCAGAACTAATGGTTGGTGGTTGGTGAGTGCTAAGGTAGCCATGAGATAAAGGTCAGGGTGGAGGGTCAGTTATGTCTGGGGGGCAGGGACAGTTAATAACTGGAATGTCAGCACGGAATCTGAGAATAAGGCAGTGGCACAGCAGAAGTGAGAAGAGGCTGGAGGTGAGTGAGGTGGGTGTGCCAAGAGCTTGGAAGTACAGAAGTCTAGCTCTTAGAGAGAGCACTTCCTCTCTGTCTTGGAGGACTTCCTGTTCAATGCAGAGCATCCTGTGGGATGTAGCACACTTCCCGTGTGATGCCGGGCACTTCCTGTGTGATGCAGAGACCTTTGATTATCTGCAAAATTTGGCAGAATGCTTAGTTGTAGAGATGTATGTGAGTGGGTAAGATCCAGCTCTCACAAGAACCATTACTGTGAAAAAAAAAAAAAAAAGAGCCATCACTGTGCCTTTGACTTTACTGAAGATGATTGGAAATCAGAGACCAAAGAGGAACACAGTGAAAAGAGAACAAAGTTGTACATCATGATCAGAACTTGGGTGGAGTTTAGTGTAAGCAGGTGAGGAGTTGGAAAGGAAGAATAATTCAGGAGAGTGTGAAGGAGACCGGGTTATGGCAAATAATTTGTGAGGTTTAATCTGTATGCAGATACAGCACTTATGGGAGGAGAAAGGTAGGCTTCATGGGGAACATTTTTGTCAACTTCAGTATCATTGCTGTTTTGAATGGCAGACTATTGTGAGGGGCCATTACGTGAGTTCAAGGCTGTTTTTTGGCATCCCTGGCTTATACACACTAGATTGTGATAATATATGCCCAGTTGTAACAACCACCAATGTCTCCAGACATTGAAAAATTGCAAAATGTGTCTTTTTTGAAATCCTCTGGCTAAAGCAAGGAGCTGGAAAGAGCACCTAGAAATGGTATAAAGCTTTCTTCCTAGTAGACTTCAAGTTGTCCAGAGGGCAGTGGGAGGGATGATGTGAGGGGAAATCAGCTAGAAGCCTGGGCGCTGTGTGTCTGTGAGTGTCACGCCCTGGACACGTGGCCCTAGGTCAGAGTTCCATGGAGGTTTATACAAGGTCAGCACCAACCTCCTTCTCTTTCCACTTGACCCATAGAAGCAGAACCTTCAGGGAAGCCCTATAGCTGGGTAGGTATTTAGAAAACTCTCAGTGATTTCCGTGTATTTCCAAGCCAGTAGTAAATTAGAAGAATAAGCAAGTGGATTAAGGGCTACGAAGGTTCACAGGATGTACAGGATGGAAGGAGAAGGAGATTGGGGGGCAGTTTGGGATGCACATTAAGAAAGAGGGGTGCTGAGTAAGCATTTGTGGGAGTATTGACTGGAAAGCAATGTTGAATCTAGATTTATTTGAAAGCTACTTTTTTATGGTCAATTATGTGTTCAGCCAAGCCTTTAGCATTCTTGGCTGTTGTGCTCGGTTTAGTTTGAGCCAGGTGGATTTTATCTAAGACCTAGTCAATGTCACCTTTCTTTCAGTGCCAGTAAAGACTGCTGATGGCTATTTGACACTTTTAATTTATCTTCTCCCAAATGTGACATTCTGCTGAAAAGTGTATATAGTATATGTTTTGGCACGAAATGTGTTGACTAACAAATATTTTAGATAAGGTTTGCAGGTTAATTGTGAAACAAATGTATAATTATTTATATAAAGGACAGACATGCTTTCCTGCTCATGAAAAATTATAGGTCAAATTTTGAGTTCTTAATTCGTTAAAATATCTAGATAAGAGTTAATAAAAATGTAATTGGCAGTGAAAAAGTAATCATTTTGCCAGTCTCCCAAGAATTTAGAAATTTTTCTTTCCTCTTCCAACCTCCACTCCATGTGCACACACACACACACACACACACACACACACACCCTTACTACCCACCAGGAACTTGTATTTGAAAACACTGGAGCTATTCCTATTGCTTAGGTGGTCTTCCAAACTCAAGCATATTCAACAAGCATTTGGATGTTTGCCATCTGGATTCATCAGAAGGCCCACTTATTGTCAGAGAACGATAGCAAAACACCAGAGGTTTGTCTTTTAAATTATTCTATCTGCTGGGTAATTTCTCTTGACCAACTTGATTTCTCTGAGTAACAGTCTTTTGGTGGACTCTAATTGGCATGCCTGCAGGAAGAGGTGGGTAAATGATGGTACTTCCTGAAGGTCCTTTTAGCTTGATGGTTTTATAATTAAATCTTGCACTTGAAAATTCCTAGAACCTGGTGAGAAGATGCTTTTCCAGGTTCATATTGCAATAGAAAACTATTTATACATTATCTGTCCACTTTCCTCTTTAAGACAGAATAGGACAAATTACGAACTGTAGAGGCAAAACCAAACAGAAACAAAGTGTAACAGGTAGAATGAGATGGAGATGAAACATTTTGTCTTTGCAGTTATATACAGTTCTCGAAAGGTCTTCTCAGGTGCTGTGAAAATCCAGGTGAATGGAAAGGGCTGTGTGTGTGTCTGTGTGTGTGTGTGTGTGTGTGTGAATGCATGCATGTACACATGCTGGGTGTGGGACAGGAGAAAAAAATAAAAATACGCTCTCAATTAGAGATAAGTTAGGTGATCAGCGATAACTTAGATGTATGTGAGGAGAGGGAATTTGTTTTACTTAGGATATGCTCTTTTAATACATGGTTCACCTGAGTGTGGTGGGTTTTCTGTAGGGCTTGTGAGCAGTAGTCTGTGGTGCTCACAAGCAGCAGTCTTCCCATCTGCATCCCATCCAGAGAACATCCGTGCAGGGTGGGCTGGAGACAGTGTAGAAGACTGCTGCACTCACTGCGAGCCTGTGGAAGCTTAGACAGGCCAGATCGCAAGTGTGCCCCGCTGGGCCTGAGCCAGGACATGCATTACTGCATGTTCCTTTCTGTCTAGACTAATTAAAGAACTGTTGAGAACTAACAAAGTTGGCTGACTTGCAAAAGTCAGTGCTTGCTAAAATTTGTAAGTTATAAGTGCTTAACAGTATGACCTGCTTTCTGCGCTGGGGTCATCTTATTAATTAAAGTTTTCCAGTCATCTAATTAGAAAATACAATCTGAATTCACTTTGGACGGTTCCCAGTCTTACTTGCTAATTTAAAGAAAGAGGAAAGAAGAAAAATGCACTCAATTAAAGCAAAGCAAAGGAAAGCTAGGTTGTGGACAAGCCTTCAGAGATGCCCATACCAGCTGGGTAATTATTTAGGATGCATTTCCAGTAAAGAGACTTTAAAGGGACACCAGTGAGTTAGCTTTTAAAGTAGAAATCTGTGCCAGTCCCCAAATTACCTCTTGAACTAGAGTGGAAAGCTGGGAAGCATGACCAGCAGTGCTGATTTAAAGTAAATAGTTTGCTCATTGCTTTGGATATTATGCCTTATTTTTTTCGGCTCACATAGTGCTCTGTCGAAATAGCAAAAAGAGAAGGAACAGTGTGATTTTTCAATGATGGCTTGACACTTAAAATGATCTTTTTTCAGAAAAAAGGTAGATAAAATGTTCTTTGTGTTTTTTCACAGTAGGGTTCTGGAACTGAGACATCGTTTTTAAGTCCTTAGTAACCTGAAATTTAGTTGTCATCTGCATCTTTATAGTCCTGTTGTGCCTAGAAAAGTGCTGTATCCAAAATAAGAACTCTCAAAATGCCATTTGCCCTTTGCCACATGGCAGGCTAATGAGGAAGTACTCAGAGCCACAAGGGTCATATGACCCATTAGTAGATACCTGCCAATTCAGTGATTGGTCTTCTTCCTTCATTGTCCTATGAAAGTCACTAAAGTGTACTCTTCTTTACTGTTTCAAAGAAGAAAAGTGAGAGAGAGGACAGAAGAGTACTTTTAATTTTTTCAATTGTTTTTAATTTTTATTTTAAAGAGAATAAAACCAAGCAAAATAAAACAGAATAAAACCAATCAAAACAAACCAGCGTAAGTGACACAGGACTTCAAAACATATGAAATCAATACTGGTTACCATAATGCCTCTTGTTGCCTTCAAAATAGCTGCAGATAACTTCAGACATAGTAAAAATCACACAAAACTGAACAGAACAGAACCAATAAAAACAAAATAATGAGCCAGATGTGATGGTGCATGCCTTTAATCCAAGCCCTTGGGAGGCTGAGTTGGTGGAGTGTTGTGAATTCGAGACCGGCTTGGGCTACAACATGAGCAAGGCTGGTCTAAGCTATATGGTGTGACCCTGCCTCGAAAAAAAATAGGACGTGTTTGGCTCAGTGGCTTAAGCGCTTGCTGGGTAGGTACGAGGTTGTGAGTTTGAGCCCTGGTACTGCAAAAAACAAAAAAAAAAGACAAAACAATGAATGCAATAAAGGACTTCAAAACAAACAATAGTGAATCCAAAATGGCTACCATAATATATGTTGTTATCTTTGAAATAGCTGCCCATGCCATCAGATAAAATAAAATCAAACAAAACAAAACAGAATAAAACCCAACCCAACAAAACAATGAAAATGATACAGGACTTCAAAACAAGATAATAGGAAATTAACAATGGCTACCATCTTCAGAAGGAGATCCCCCATAGATGCTACATTGTATGTTGTTATCCTCTGAATAGATGATCAGACTACCAGCTTTAGACCTGCAAAGTCAGTGAAACACTAAACACTATAAACATTAAATTGTATTTTACCTCAATAGCTATCATCGTAGCCTGTGTTTCTCTGGATCAGCTGATCCTTTATGGGGGTTTTGGGGTGTTGGCGCTTCTTGTTTCCTAGCCTGCGTGCCAGAAGGGCCTGGCATCTGGTTGTCCCCGCAGCGGCCAGTGCATGGCACTGATTGGCAGGGAGGGCTTGCTTCTTGGTGACTTCTTGTTCTCATCCCCCACAGTCCATGAATGGTGCTTGAGAAGTTTTAATTTTTGTTGGCATTTTAAAATAAGATGCCTGTATTAGAAGTTGTCTTTATTAGTGTCTTGTTTCTTGTTTTGTTTTTTTTTTTTTTTTTTTTTTTTTTTTTTTTTTTTTTTTTTTTTTTTTTTTTTTTTTTTTTTTTTTTTTTGTAATTTGTGATGTTTTGTTTTGTCTTTCCCTCTAATACAGAAAGGATA
The DNA here is from genome assembly GCA_004363535.1 of Dasyprocta punctata. Classification (NCBI taxonomy): domain Eukaryota; kingdom Metazoa; phylum Chordata; class Mammalia; order Rodentia; family Dasyproctidae; genus Dasyprocta; species Dasyprocta punctata. Next base: position 19,910 of record RJWM01003486.1, on the reverse strand, counting down.
GATGTACATGTATAGGCTTATACAAACCTAGAACTTCTAAAGAGTTCACAAGAATTGATTTTATTACGAGTGATGGTATGAATAGCTACTTTGAAGAAAACAAGACATTATGGTAGCCATTGCTGATTTCCTATCATCTTGTTGTGAAGTCCAGTAATGCTTTTATTCTGTGCTTTGATTGTTCTTAGTCTGTTCTATATTATTTGATTTCAATATGTATTAAAGTGTGGACAGCTCTTTTGAAGAGAACAAGAGACATTACGGTAGTCATTGTTGGTTTTCCTATGGTCAGGTATTGAAGGCCTGTAATGTTTTCATTCTTTTGTTTCTATTGGTTTCATACTATTGTGTTTTGTTTGAATTCATTGTGTGTGAAGATATGGACAACTATTTTGAAGAAAACAAGAGACATTATGGTAGTCACTGTTGATTTCCTGTTCACTTGTTTTGAAATCCTGTGTTGCTTGCATTGTTTTGTCCTGATCTGCTTTCTTCTGTTTTGTTTTGTTTTATTCTCTTTAAAATAAAATTAAAAAAGAAGAAGTGGTTTTGGTCAGTTCTGTAGATGTGTTTGTAGATGCAGTTTGTAGATGAAGTGGCAGAGGCAAAGTGGTGTGTGGTGGCAGAAGCATGTTGTTCCCTCTGCCTTACACTCTGGTGGCTACAGGATTCCTGGCTGAAAACGTCACACCAGGACCTGGTGACGCCACCCTTCCAGAATCTCTGTGTGATGTCTGTTCAGTAGATCATGAGTCCAGATTACAGATGCACATTATGTTAGCCATTGCTGATTTCCTATCATCTTGTCGTGAAGTCCAAAGAAGGGATTGGATAGACTGTAGTATTACTCACTTGTTTTTTCATGCATCTTGAAACTGAACTGAACTTCTTAAAATTTGATCCTCACTTTGAAATTAACTGAGGTATTGTTACCAACCCTCTCCTATTAGCATTATCTTCAACAATTTTTACATTGTTTAAAGCCTGTACAGAAAAATAATAGCCTCACTTAGTACTTGAAAGTTTAACTATTGCTTATGCCTGTTCTTCTGCCACAGATTTAAAAATAATACTTGTCAAATTATAATTGCAATTTTAGGCTTTGCTCGAGGAGTAATTACAATGAATATATCACAAGCCATAGCAGAAGAAACATTCTGTCTCCCGGTGCTTTGGCCTCTAAAGCAGAGCAGCTCATGGTATTTCTCAGGATTTATTTGGGCCCTTGATGCTGAGCTTTAGTGAGTAATACTACGGTCTAGCCAATCCCTTGTTTGTCCCTGCATCATTACACAAATTGACAGTTTAGGGAGGAAAAGGAGCTCTATCCTGAAAGTGGGGTGGGGTGAAAGTGACGTATTTTTGTAGCCAGTGGATTGCTACATCTATGTATCATTGACTTCTGTCATTGAACGTAACTCTTTAAGGACACATGGCTCGTTCGTGTTGGCCCTCACCATTTTCGATCAGGTGTCCCATCTTTAGTTTGGTGCATGAGAGCAGCTGGTGTCAGGACACGTGCTGATCAGAATAATGTTGATGTAAGATGCTGCTCAAATGGATAGTGCAGTGGGAATCATTGTCACTTGATTTGATCATGTTGGCTCTAAAATTTATTTTTTGATCTGGTGTTTGACTGTGTATTGTACTCAAAGAGCTGGAAATCATAAAGCGATGCAGCTGCAGAGTATAGAACCTGTAACAGTTCCTGGCACATTATCTTCCAAATCCCATATCACTGTTAGCAGTCTTTGTCAATGGAAGAATTGTGATGTGTAACAAAAGGTAAGTATTTTTCTTTATGCCTTAAGAAAAGCCCTAATTCAAACCCATTGTAGGTAGTGGGTATGCATATTGGGAAAGGCAAGCCAGAGGGGGGATGGCTGGAAAAAGGGTGGAACTGTGAGAAGATAAAGGAGTATCAAGTTCAGAAGTACTGTTTACTTCTGCGGTCTTCTCCCCCTGAATATGGTTATGAATGTTTTGATTTTAGAAGCTGATAAAATCTTAATTTTTTTGTTAAATCTAGTAAGAATAAATGGAATGAGCTATCAGATGAAAATGAAGTCAGTTATTTTGCATAGAGTTCATTGAATTTGAGCATTTTTCAGCCATTTTTGTATTGATTTTTTTTTAGAGTGAGAATAATTGATTGAAATTCATCACTTAAGATAAATCAACCCTTTCAAAACCTTATCTGGAATTAATAAATATTGCTTGAAAAGCACTGATATGCACCTCTTACCATATTTAACTCAGTAATTTACCATATCCAGGCAAGGAATTTACACGAAAACTATATATATATATATATATATATATATATATATATTTTTTTTTTACAGTGGAAAGGCTGTAGGAAAAAAACTACACAAAAATTCTGAAGACTCAGTTTCAGTTTTCTTTTTTGCCTGGTTCTTGCTTCCTAACTGTGGGCATTTCTGAGGGCTTAGTTCACTCTTTGCTAAGGTTCTTTAAATTTTGTCATTAGAATTATGTAGTTTGAAGGTGATGGTACAGTTGATTGGTAAATATTTATTTAATAAATACAACAGACTTGTACCCAGCTTGGTATTGTGGAATAGCACAAAAGAAGATACCTTGTGTAGCTTTTCACCTGATGAGCAGCGATAGATGCTGATGTAGTAAGTCTAATTGGGTGTTGAAAAAAATTTAGATGCTTTAACATCAGAATTTCAAAGGGGTACATACAGTTGGGTTGTTCTGAAATATTTATCCCCCTGTTTAAAGTTTGTGGAGGTATAGGTGGGGTTATGAATGGATAGATAGAGCTAGGTAAAATTAGCAATTTTCCAGTATAATGTAGTTGTTAAGAGCTTTTCTCCTGGTGTCAGTTTCTCAAGCCCTAATTAACAATGTATGGCATCTTGCCTAAACTATTTAATATTTCTATGCCTCAGTTTCTTGTCCTGAAAAATGAGGATGATAATGACATTTGTTTTATGGAGATGTTGGGAGAAATAAAAGTTAATACATCTAATTTTTTGTACCTATTGGTACCTATTCAGCATGCAAGAAGTGCTATCTCTATCATATGGAGGGGTTAGAAAACTGCAAAAAGATTTAATTTTATAATAAATGATATACAGGTAGGATAATTTCTTTAATATAATGATATTTTCAAAGCAACATTTATGGAAAAGTAGATAGGAAACATAGGACAAATTCAGATGGAGGAGGGTTACATTCAGGAAGCTATAATAGGAAATGTCTGGCTTTGTGGTACCGCAAGACTGATGGTTAACCAGAGCAAAAACCTGTAGTATTTTCTTTACAAAGCACTTTTGATGCAATAGTATCTGTATTGAAAGATTAACTCCAATTCAGATATGAAGAAATGGGTCCTTTGGAACTAGCTCCCAATAGTTGAGAGTGGTGAGAGTGAAAACAGAAGATAGAAGTCTGATATCAGCGGACTTTCAAAGGAGTCATTGTTGAAGTGAGATTACAGGGTGTTTTGGTACAGTAGTGAAGAGGAGGGTAGCTCAGGGTTCTCTGGGAAAGAGGCAGAGAGGAGTGACTTTCTTGCTGAAAGGCAATCAGGGAAGCCAGTTAAATGAGAGTTACAGTACTGGGAGCTGGTTTTGAATTCTTTTGCACTTGAAGGGACAGCATAAAGCACAATGGAGATGTCCCGCAGGTAGTCAGGATTTATTTAGAGGTCAAATTTAACAACTCAGACTCAGATCTTATTGAACTTCTGAGAAACATGAAGAGCACTGGGGATTGCAGTTTTAGAAGCACCACTCATGGGATATGAAGAGAAGAAGAAATTATTGAAGAGAAGGTAAGTGCTTGGAGTATGTGGAGAAGGACCAGGTCTTGTGTTGTCAAGAGATTACATGAGAGGAGGACCCAGGAGCAGCCGGAGTGTGAAACACGGATGAGAACTCCAGGGGAGGAGGCCTGGAGAGCGTTTGGGTGTGAAACTCAGAGATTCTGGCAAAGCAGTTTGATTAGAATGGGAGAAACCAGTGTGAGGGATTTAGGGAGAAATGATTAGCTAGAAAAGGAGACAGAAATACGCACCGCAGGCTTTAGATGTTAAAAATGACTGAACTGGGAAGTGGGGATCCTTGGGGTTTAGCTTTAGATTTGCTGTTAACTGCATGACCTTTGACAGTTTGTCTGTAACTAATAGAATTTGTCTGCACATAACTGAAAGTGCTTATTTTTCATTTATAAACCACTTTTGACCTTTCTGACCATTTAAATGTATGTCAAAATTCCACACATAGTGAGGATCCTGCAAAGAAATGAATGCAGCCTCCGAGCATCCAGGCCAACAGAGCTCATAAAGTCCACACGCTAACAAACAAGCCATGTACCTTACGGATCTGCAGGAACCGCAGGCCTTCATGGAAGCAGAGTTCCAGGGAAGATTGAAACTGATCTACAGGAGCGTGTATTCCTTGTAAGGCAGTGCAGAGTATTTGAAAGGGCTAGGTGAGGAAATTCTATGTGATAGCTCTACTGATGATGAGAAGAATGACCTTACCCTGTAGACCCTAAAAAACAAAACCAAACAAAAATATGTCTAGCAAATGTAAGAATTTAAAACAGTAACAGTTTGGGCACACTTTGGCCTTGGCGGGGTCATTACCATCAGCACTTATGCATGGGACTTACATTTGAGGGCATGATTATAGGAATGTAAAGTAGTTTCTAATTTAAAAGTGGTTTCCCATAGATCAGCAAGGAAAAGGTTTGTAGTTCAGGGGTAGGGTTGCTCGTTTGGAGCCAGGTCACAAGATACTTTCCTGTTTTTCTAGCGAAGAAAATGTTGAATTCAGCATGCCGTGTTTCAGAGGGCAGGGACATGCGTGTTATGCTTTTTGAAAGGTTTCGCATCACTCTTACTGCAACCCTGCTGCTCTAGCAAGTGAGGCTAACTTGTAAACAAGAGAAATTTATTTCTCACATTTCTAAAGGCTCGAAGTCCAGGACTAAGGGGGCAGTAGATCGGGTCCCTGGTGAGAGCCCATTTTTTTATTGTTCATAGATGGCTTCTGCCAGCTGTGCCCTCACATGGTAGAAGAGGTGAATGAGCCCATTTGGGTCTTTTTCCTAGGTACCCTGATCCCATTCATGAGTGTTTTGCTTTCTTGGCCTGATTACCTCCCAAGATCCCTATCTGCTGATGCTATCACTTTGGAGGTAGAATTTTATTTTATTTATTTATTTATTTATTTTTATTTAAGAGAAAAAAAGAGACCCATATAACAAAGACAAAAAGCAAAAGAGACAGACAAACGACTAGAGTAAATGTACAATAGTAACATTACAGGTTTACAAAACAGGATGATAGAAACTTGACAATGGTTGCAATATTGCGTATCGTTATCTTCAAAATGGTTGTTTACATTAACAGATATACACACATAAAATTGATTTAATCATATGAGTATTAATTGTTCTTTCTCAATAACGAATACATTCAGCAGTGTGTTCGTTTTAGTTATCTTACATATACATATATACAGATTTATATCTTTTTGGAGGTAGAATTTTAACATATCCCTTTTGTTGGAGGGGATAAACATTTCAGATGCTGGCATAGTCATTAAGGCTGAACCAAAATGACTTTGAAGAAATAATCCTGTATCCGAAAAATAGTGAATATGTTTAAAAGGTTTTTCTAACTTAGAATAAGTTATTGATAGTAGCTAATTGATAATTTTCATCTCACAGTCTGTTTCAGAGTGTGCTGACATATTGGTACCTATTTGAATGCAAAGATATGCACCAGTGAAATATCCTAATCCCTAAAATATGTTACCTTTACTCACCCCTACATCTGCCAAGTGTGGTGTGCCATTCCCTTAATGTTTAAAATAGATAATTTAGTTTTTCTGAGATAGCATTAAAGGAATCATTCAAGTACACAGGATGAGTTAAAATGAGCATATTCAACTGTCCCAAAGCACAATTTCAAGCTGAGTTTTGTTTGGAGAATCACTAAAACTGACTCAGCTGCACAATTCAGTGACTATGGACATGTCAAAACACCCTATCTTGCCATCTATTGAAATCCCTTGCTGTGTGTTTAAAGATTTCTTTTGCTTTTAAAAAACAATGATATAAACCCTTATGTAGCATTTGGGATGATATGTGTTTTCAAACAATAGTCCATCTCATTTGGAGAGAGGGAATAAGTGTCATTAAAACAGTAACTCAAATCAGTCAAAGCACTTTTCTGGAGATCTTGGATTAAAACTGATTAATAACTGCTGTAGTTTGCTGAAAGATACTATTTTGAGTTACATTAATTTCTTCACTTAAAAATACATGGCTGCTCTGAGTGCTTCAGGAGAACGTGTGTCCACCAAAATGTGTGGATTTCGTGGGGCGATCCCATTGTGTAGTTGTCTTTGATCTGGAAAGAGCGAGGACGCTGCTAGTGGACATCCCTACAGGCCACTCTTTCAATGGCACCATTAACAAATTCAGGACAAAGACATAAGGGAAAAGAGATTTCTTGGCTTTTGCTTTCAGAAAGAGAAATCTAAAGAATAAAAATGGTTGAAGAGTCCAGAGTGTCACATTTTTCTTTTTGTATTTTACTGTATTAGGATAGTATCTAGTGATTCAGTAATTCTTTCAAATTGTAAAATGTACATAACAATATGTGATATGTGACCATTTTAAGTGGACAGTTCACTAGTGTTCAGTACATTTATATTTTGTGCAACTATCACCATTGTCCATCTCCAAAGCTCTTTTTGTTTTCCTAAATTGAGGCTCTATTTCCATTAACTCCTTGCCACAGCTTTCGGCAGCCACCCCTTCTACATTTTGTCTGTATGAATTTTCTTTAAATAACTCAGAGCAGCAAAACCATACAGCATGTCCCTCTGTGACTAGTGCATTTCACTTAGCATAGTATCTTTAAGTTTATCTATGTTGCAATCCATCCAAATTTCCTTCCTTCTTAGGTTTGAATATTTCATGTATGTATATACCACATCGTATTTATTCATGCTTCTCTCAGTAGACTCCTGGGCTGCTTGCATCTCTCGGTCATTATATGCTGCTGCTGTGAACCTGGGTGTGCAATAGTGTGTTCGGGTCTTTGGTTTTAATTTCTTTGGGTACATATCTGAGTTTGCAAGCACTCAATCATATAGTAGTTCTAGTTTTCAACTTTTGGGCAGATTCCGCCATATGGTTTTCCATACTGGCTACATTATTTTACATCAGTACAGGAGCATTCCAATTTCTGTTTATCCTGGCTAACACTTTTTATTTTCTCCTTTTTATAATTAGCGGTCTTAACAGGTGTGGAGTGGTATCTCACTGTATTCCTGATTTGTGTTTTTCTGATGGTCAGAGGGACATCTTTTCATGTGTTCATCAGCTGCTCTTACAGATGAATGTATATATGTTATCTGTGTATACTATTATTTATGTTCTTGAGAAATATCTATTCAGGTCCTTTGCCTACTTTTAAGTTAATCATTTTTATTATCATTGTTGACCAAAACACTGTTCTGAATAGAAATGGGTAAAGGTGTGGTATTGAAGCATGCTCATAATCTTGCCAAGAGACCAGGCCAACTGAATCAGTGGATTTCCTGATTTGCAGAGACCCTGGTACTTTACCCTGAGGACAACTCTGGAGTAACTTGGCAGCTTTTATTTATTTGTTTATTTTTCATTTGCTTAATATAGGCCTTCACTTGCTTAATATAGGCCTTTTCAGCAACATTTCTTCCTTATGTATGCATTAGATAAATAATAAAACCAATAAAATTCCAATGCTTGATAGATTTTATTTTTACTTAGCAGTGTCAGCATTACCAATTTAGCCAGTACATTAGATAAGGGTGTATCATCAGATCTCTTTAAGCTATGTGATTTAGATGAAATATTGTGGCATGGTTTAGATCTAGAATGTCCCCCACAGGCCTCATGTGTGTGGTGGGTGACTGTATCATGGCAATCACTATCCTAAGCATTGACAAGAACAGTAGCTCTGTGTGCTGTCATGAGGGGGACTGGTAGAAGGCAGATCATGGCCACAGTAACCTAGAAGAATGTGTCCCCTTCCCTGGCTCCTCCGTTGTCTCTCTGCTTTTTGGCCACCACCTCTGCCTGACCCTTCCTCCATGCCATTTCTGCCTTGAAGCCAATGAACCATGGACTGAAACTTCTGAAATCCAGGAGCCAAAATACACCTCTCTTCCTTAAATTGTAGGTGTCAAGTATTTGTTCCAGTGACAAGAGAGTCAACAAGACATATGAAATATATGAAAATACTAACTGTGACTATTTTAATGAAGCTGTCATTAAAATAATCCCCCATCTCACAGTCTCAGTCTCTACTGGACACCTAAAAGCCCCTGATTGTTGGAGGTATTGAGGAAACAGCAATATTTTTTCAGTAAGTCCTGTTTTCTTTCTAGGGAGGAGATTGAAGAGGGGTTGTGGGGTATGGAATATGGCAGATGGGCTGAATGTGTTCCATCAAAACTTTTGGTGCTGCAGGCTCAGGCTTGATGTATTCAAAGCATCCCCCAACAGTCATCTATACTGAATATATGTTGACTCCATGGTGATGTGCTTTTTGAGGGTAACTTGCAAGTTGTGGGTAGTGGCAGGCAAGGAATATCCCTGGTGAAGTAAAATATTCACTGAATTTGGCCTACAGATACATCTGTGGAAAGGCCTGGAAGTCAAAGGGAGCTGAGATGCACTGAGTGCCCCTTGTCTGTCTCATTTCTCATCCAACCCTTCTTAATTGTGCAGGATCAGGATTACTGAGTGCAGTAACTTGGTAACTCTCAGTGCTTTAATTCTCGAGAATAAGCTACTTGTAATGTGATTTGGCTGTACATTTACTAATTAATATGATAATTAATATGATGTTGGATCCTGATGGTGATTGGAGGATCGTTCAGACCAATTCTCTCATTTTACAATTGAGGTTTGGAATGCACAGAAATAGGTCTACACCCACAACACCTGTCTCTTTATTTTCTTATTTATGAACCACATTTACCTTACAAAATTGATTCCAACGATGATGGGTTAATGCCATGAAAGATTAAAAAACTGAAAGAAACATTTTGTTATAGCAGTGCTGTATTTATCACTTTTAATTGCTGGGACAAAATACTTAACACCCATAATTTAAAGGAGGGGAAGTTTCAGTTGGCTCACAGTTTCAGTCCATGGTTGGCTCACAGTTTCAGTGCATGGTTGTCTCACAGTTTCAGTGCATGGTTGGCTCACAGTTTCAGTGCATGGTTGGCTCACAGTTTCAGTGCATGGTTGGCTCACAGTTTCAGTGCATGGTTGGCTCACAGTTTCAGTGCATGGTTGGCACACAGTTTCAGTGCATGGTAGGCTCACAGTTTCAATGCATGGTTGGCTCACAGTTTCAGTGCATTGTTCTCTCACAGTTTTAGTCCTTGGTTGGCTCACAGTTTCAGTCCATGGTTGTCTCACACTTTCAGTGCATGGTTCTCTCACGGATTCAGTCCTTGGTTGGCTCACAGTTTCAGTACATGTTTGGCCCACTTCAGGTAAGAAGGACATAGAGGAGGAAACGAGCAATCCATGGCCGCTAGGAAGTTGAGAGAGGGTGAGGAAGTAACTGGGGACAATAATGTACCCTTTCCATATCAAGTCCTCAGTGACCAGGCCATACCTCAGAACATGAGCCTTGGGGAGATGTTGTAGATCAAAATCATAACAGGCTCTATGGGGCATATCACTTTGGCTGTCAGGAGGTACAGTGTAACTAACTGAACAGGGCTCTGGAATAAGAACACTCCCTCTCCCTGCCATGTTTGATAGCCCAGGCTTTTATGCCTAGGGCAGATGTAATTAAGAAATAATCTCCATTTTCCATTTTCACATTACAGATATTATTGAATTATCACTCATGGTACTATTTCCTTTGAATATGTGGTATCTCTATGAGATGTAATTTTACTAGTTGTTGTTTGCATTAATTTAGAGTTACAAGACACATAAAGTTCTAACTACTTTGTCAGAACTTGTCTTAATTTGCCCTGATTCAAGTTAATTTTAAAATAAAATTAAGTACACTTAAGTCCAGTAAATAATGCCATTAGAGCATGGAATAATCTAGCTGAGTTGTAGTACACTTGAACTCTGAGAAAGAGGTTGTACTCAATAGTTCTTTTTATTTTTTTGCTTTATTGTTTTTGATGAAGTTCACTTCTTCTTCAATGAGAAATACCACTATTCTCCTGAGTAATAAAATGAAAACTTAAAATATTAGCTCTCATGCAGAAAAGTAACTTAATACTTTTCACTTTATAACTTTTCAGTTTTAAAACTGTAGAAGAATTTTTAAAAAATGATTCCATGCTCATGCACATTTTTATGCATGCTTTTCTGAAGGTGCACCAAAACTCACAGCCAATACTGACATGTAGAATTAGAAACTTACTAGGAAATATGGTGTTATAGAACCATTTCTCTAACACTGTCAGGAGGAACAGAATGACAACAACATCCTGCAGCCTTTAGGATTTCACAGTACTCTCCTTTATGAGCTAATAAGTCAGCCTGTTATTGTTTCACAGATATTACTAGATAATATGAAACTTCTGGGTCAGAGACAAAGGACTTCATTATTTACAGTACCACAGTTAGCATGAGTTTTACCTTGTCAATTGATTCCACTGTGCTCAAGTCCTAGGGTTGGGAATGGAAGGGGTGACTTTCCCAGTTTCTTTTTTTGGTGAGGAGAGGCTTTATAACTGATTCTAGCAAATGGGTTATGAGGGGTTATGAAAATAAAAGTACTGTGTTTTGAGGTAGAGGTGACATATGCATAAAAGTTTGGGGAAAATTGTTAGACCCTTTCTATATAATTATGTGTATCTTTTTCTAAAGGAGATTTTCTGTTTTGTGAGACTTTTATCTTGCAAACATATATTAGAATAGAGAATATAGATAAATATATTCACTATTTGCACTCAAATATTTTTAGTAGATAGGTATATGTGATAAAGTCTTTTGATGACAGTTGCTCACAGCCTGAGATTTATTTTTGAAACACACTCATGGAGTAGCAGCTATGTGGGATAGGTGTTTGGATGCCTCAGTGCACTGAACAGACAAAGATCACTCTGTAGAAAAACTTATGTCTTCATGGAATAAGGCAGGAAATAAATGCTACACATAAAGCATGTGTAAAGTGTGCATGTGTGTGTGTATTAGAAATCCCTAAGTACCATGCTAGAAAAAGCAGAGTGAGGTGTGAGGTGTGAGGTGTGAGGTTCACTGTGTGTGCCTATTGCAAGTGGTTGCCACTCTGCAATGTCCTTTGCCTGACATGAGAAAACTTTCTACAGTCAACCCATCCACTGAGTGGTCACCACTCTATGTGTATTATGAAGTTTGATTTCTCCTTTGCTTTGACTTTTCTTTCCTTTGGAATGTCATTTACTGTTGTCCAGTCTGTCAAACCTTTCTTAACCTCTGTGATCTTTCTCAAATACTGTCTCCTCTATGGAGACTTCCCTGAGACTCAAGTCTCCCTCTGCTCTCTGTAGTATCGAGATTTTGTGATAGTGCTTGTCATCATTTTTAATCTCCTCACTATCGGCAATGAGCTGCCTGAGGCAGATACTAAATTTTATTTGTTTTACCTGATTTGGTCAGTGGTTGTTAAATGAATTAATAATTAATAATAAGTGTGAACTGATCATTCATATTTTAAGTTACTGGTTAAACTTAGTCAAAGAGTATAAAGAAAACTCTACAATTGTGTTGGAGGAGTTCTGTGGGCTCTGCATTATTTCTGACTAGTAAGTATTTGTCTTCATTATTTATATGTGAAGTTATGTCAGACAACAAAGGACTTTAGTTAGCAATGGATCATAAGAAAGTGTTTGGTACTCTGGCAGGTTTCCCTTGGAAATATTATAAAATGTGATAGTTAGATTATAACACAACTCCTAAAATCTTACTTAATATCACCAACTGGAAACTTGGTTATGGTGTTGCAATTGTGTATTATTCACCTGTGCAAAACATTCAAGCTGTGATTTGTTACTCTGGGTGAAGTTTGTAGTCCTGGATACTGAGTCTCTTCTCACTGATTGCTGTTACCTTTTGAGCCTTGTCTCCCCGCTAATTATTTGTGACTCTTGCTTTTCCAAAATGACCTGGGGCTTCTTCCCACCTCAGGAACTCTATGCTGTGCTCTTGATCTGGATACCTCCTCATGCATTCTTATCCCAGATAGCTTCACTCCTGCTGCCCTTGTAGGTCTCAGCTGAAAGGTTGTTGAGGCGGTTTTTCTGACCATTAGACCGGACAGGGTCCCCTGTTCTAGGATATCACAGTGATCTTTCTTAGAACTTGATAAACATTGATGGCATCCATGGTCACCCAAATAGTGACTGGCATAAAGTAGGTGCTCAGTAAATATTTATGGTGTATTATGGCTTGAATGTAGATGTCCCCTCATGTGCTCAAAGCCTCGTGTGCTCAAAGGTGGGCTTCTACAAGTCACTGGATCATGGTTGTGGTGTTGGATTATGGGTGTGCAATAACTGTATTATCCTGATTAGATTAGCAAAGTTCTGGGTGTGGCTGAATGGATTTACCAGAAACAGAAGCCCCAACCTGGGTGTAGGTGGCACCAACCAGTAGGCTTGGAACCTGGATGAAATAAAGGAGAAAGGGAGGCTGCTGCTTGCTGATTTGCTGCGTGCCCTGCCATGGACTGTTTCTCCTCTGCTGTTACCCTTTGCCAGGCCGTCCTGCCTTGGTATCAGCTGACTATGGATTGAACCCTCTACAGACCTAAATAAAACTTTCCTCCTCTAACTTGTGACAGTTGGATATTTTGTCTCAGCAACAAAGAAGTAACTAAAACATGGAGTAAAAATAGACAGGTATAAAGGGTGCCTAACTGTAGTTGAGTAGACAGTATTTTGGATACCAGTTAGTTTACCTGTTGTGTTTTCCATCTATCAGTTTACTCCATTGTACCTGCCCATGTGAAATATTCACTGCTGAATTTATGTCCCCTTCTAGTTGCATTTTATCCTCAAGCAGCTTCATTCATACCAACATGTTTTAATGTCACTATTACTCAGACAACTCTTGAATTAAGTCTTCAATCTAGAGATCCCCGGTGAGCTCTATATTCATTTCTCTGTCTATCTGAAAGCTTCCCAGAGACATCTCAAAAGCACATCGGGCTTCATTGTATTAGGACATTGCCAGATGAGATGTTGTACCATTCCCAGTTCGAGTGGCTTCACACAGTAGAACTCAATTTGTTGCTCATGAAACAGCCATTGCATGATTGCTGGTCAGCAAGCAGCCTTCTACATGGACATGTCGGGAAGTCGAGTCCCACTTTTGGCAGTTTCTTGTCTCTTGAAACTTGTAGACTTTTTTGTGAGGCTAGCAGATGGGGAGTGAGGGGTTGGGAAATGTGCCCACCTCTTATGTGTCCTGGGTTAGAAATAATGCATAGCACTCCATGCTCCATTGTGAAAAACAACCTTATGCCCCAGCTAAATGCAGAGAAATGGGGAGGCCTGGCAAATACACTCACTGAATGTCGTAGCTTGGCAGTGCTCTGCACTGTGGGGTGTCAGCTGTTTCCACTCCCAATTGCGAGACTGATGGAGGCCGGCAGCCCAGCGCCGCCCAGCAGTGTGAGTTTCCTTCTGTGTGCTGCTAGCCCAAGGAAAAATCAAAACGCAAATCAAAACGTAAGCTGAAGACCATCTGTGTGGTCCGCCGTAGTGCAGCTAATTCTCAAAATAACCCTCCACTGAAAGGTCAGGCATTGATCTTTGACTGGCATCATCTCTGACTCATTCAGTGTACCAAAATTCAACTAAATTCTAAAAATAACTGAAGTTATCAACCAATTAAGCATGGAAACATAGGTAACCTGGGGCTTCTTTCAGTGTTTCTTATTTCAGATAATGTCACATTTCCACATAAGCTAGGGACGTGGATAGTATTCTTGACATCCTCTTCCACTTAAGGTTTTAATCAAAGAAGTCTTTGATTTGCTGGTTGCTTCAGTTAATGACCAACATCTTAGACCATAAAGGTCTCAAACAGTTACAGATATGAGACTCCAGAGCTACAGGGCCATCTTCAGCTCTTCCCTCACTGACCTCCTCTATCACCTCCCTTACACTCACCCTCACTGTCAGAGCCTGGGGAGCGCTTCTCCTGATGTCCTAATCAGGTCAGCCTCACCCACTTAAAAATTGTAAAACAACTTGTATTTCCTCTCTTTGCATTTGTGGCAGTTACACTGCCACATTTCTTTATGTGACTATTGAGTAAATGGCCTCTTCTGCCATTGAATATTATTTTCTTGATAGATAGGAACTGTTTTGCTCAACTTTGCCTCTCTAATGTCTGTCTGTATCACAGTCCCTGAGACATCATCAATGACACTCATTTGTTTTTTATGAATAAATCAGTGAATGACTAATGAATGAAAGATTTTGTGTACCAGTTAGTGTTACCCACTGGGGAATGAGTAGTTTATATCTCTGCAGGTGTATAGTTGTATTAGTTTAAAAACTCAGGACATCCCTGATAAATTAGTAGGTACAAGCTTTTATAAATTTAACTGGTATGTGTTTGGGACACATGATACATATATATAGTATAGTATTTACAGTGTATATAGTATTTATAGTATATATAGCATACACAATATTTATAGTATTGATAGTATGTATAGTATATATAGTGTATATAATATTTATAGTATATATAATATTTCCAGTATATGTAATATTTATAGTATTTATAGTATGTATATGATATTTAGTTTTTATAGTGTATGGTATATTATAGTATTTGCTGCGTTCATGGAACAGATTTTTGGCATTTGATTGTGGAGACTACTGAGTTACATAATTTACCATTGTTTTCCAGAAACAACTGATTAGGAAGAACTTCCCTTTCTAACATGCGTGGTTGCTTCCAAATCCTGCCTGCTTTTTTTCTTTTAATTTGGGAAAATGTGATGCTGCAAAATGCCATTTGTTAAGAAATAACTAATATATTTATATCATCTCCCATATAAAGTCAAAGTAAATGTGCCTCAGGCCCAGCAGTCTATCAGATGACACACCCAATGCCAAAAGCCGTGGAGGGATCGTTAGGTTAAAGCACAGTCTTTACATTGCTCGTCTGCCCATGGGGGCTGAGGGATCTGGGGTTCTTTTCCAAAGCAGTAATTGCCTTTTCGATACACCGTGACATCAAGTGTCTCTCAAAGACCGTGTGCTAGAAAAAGGCAATTAGATTGGGAGAGTCCACTCTTTGCATACATAACGACGTTGCTAGCACTGTGCTCTCGGGAATGTGACTAGAAACCCTGTCTTACAAGTGAGCCTGCAGAATCACTGGTCATACCTAGCTTCCAGCTTCATTTCCAGGGTCACTGATCCTGTTCCCACTTTGTGTCTAGGACCCAAGGGCAGAGCTTTGCATTCTACTCAGCGAGAACAGCCCCCTGCGTTTTCTTGGGTAGCTCAGAGGCTGGGAGGACAAAGTCTGCTCCCATCCTAAATTTGCAGAAGAAAATGGGGTCTCCAAGTGTCATTGTGATGCTTTTAGAATCCAAATGGTCAGGGAAAAAAAAAGGCCATTTCCAAAAATTTGTTACTGTCTGTAAACTTTACAATAATACAATTTTAAGTAATTGAAGAAAAATACTAAAAATTATTTAAAATGTTTTATAGACACCTCTTGTTTATATATAGCTTACAATCTTTGAATGCCTAATGTGTGGCTAGAGAAAGTATACACTGCAATCCTATTATTTATTTATTTATTTACTTTTGTGTGTGTGGTTGGGTCCTTTGTATATGCTTTGTTTCATGTTTTTTTGTTTTTTGTTTGTTTTTTGTTTTTTTCTTTGGTACCAGGGTTAGAACTCACAACCTTGTGTCAGCCACGCAGGCACTTAGGCCACTGGGCTAAATCCCTGGCCCTATTTTTTGAGACAGGGTCTCACCATGTAGTTCAGAGTGGTCTTGAACTCACTTTATAGCCCAGGCTGGTCTCAAACTCACAACGATCGTCCTCCCTCAGCCTCTCCAGTGCTGGGACTAAAGGCATGCGCCACCACACCCAGCTTTTGTTTCATTTTTTAAAAACACTCTTTAGCATGTTTGCAGTTCCCATTAATGACCCATTATTTTTCTAACTTTTGGAGTTACTTTTCATTTTGGCTGTTAACTAATTTTCCTCCCTATAGACTTAAAAACAAAGCAAAACAAACAAACAAAAAAACACACTTCAGTCAAAATCGAGGTTAGCTAGTAACATGTTGTTAGCCAGTGATTGTAATTTTAGTAAAGGAACACTGAAAAGTATTTCCAGTGTTTGCTTCACAGGGTATTTACCAAGAGGTTATTAACAAAGACACAGAAATGATTATGACAGATGTTCTTATGCTGAAACTGTCCCTCTTTCAAATGAGAACCCTCTTAAAGATAGAATCAGATTTTTCAGGAAAATATTTCAGATGTCAAGAAAAAAATGCTATGTATAAATTTCTTAAAAATAAACAAACTGTTCAAAAACTTTGGCTATGATTAAAATAGATTGGCTTCTAACTTTTTTTGTTTACTTTGTGTTTCAATTAAATAGATGTTTTTGTTATTGTATTTTTTGGATAGAATAATAATTGCCCCTTAGGGATTTTTCCATATAATTTCTTTGTAGACCATAAATTCCATAAATGTGGTCAGAACTTGTAATTGATAAATGCTGTGTGTTTGTGTACATCTAAGCGTATATATAGCATTTACTACTGTTAAGGAAAGAATATGTAAGCAAATGTGTTCTTTCTGTATGATTATATAATGTTCCACAAATCTTTAATTTTTAAACCATGAATGTTGTATTCAGAAGATTTACGTATAAATTCTATATCTTGTGCTAAAAATTATAAAGCATACAGAATAAACAAAACACACAGGTTTCCTTTTGCATCGGGGTGGGGGGTGGATATTTCTAAGCTTACCAAACTGTCAGCGAAACTTCCCATTGTTGAGATGGTTCGGGAGGCGCAGGCAGCGTAGGGCATGACCCAGGTGGCTGGTGTGATGGGGATAACCACACGCTTACTCAAGGTATGATGCACTCGAGGAGGCTGCCCTTCGTGGGACCTTTGCAAGCCTTTGCCATGTGTCCCTAGATCCTGTGAATTTTGACTCAATTGAGAAAAAAGGCTAAAGCTCTGATTGTACTAATCTGTCATTTTTAGAAAATCCGATTACCTCAATAAATATAGACAAAGCAAAGACACCAGGCCGAGCTTCTCTCTGCCATGCAGTTCGCTGTTTGGCAGTCTCCACTTCAGCAAGATTATTATTAAACCTCCGCTTCACATTACTGTCCCTTTTAAGTCCCTCATTCTGCACCAGTTTCCAGTCAGCCTGGCCTTGCCTGTCTCCTGCCTTCTCACTGGGGTGAAGGGACAGAACCAGGGAAGCAGAGGGTCTCTTCCCTGGAGGACCCTGACCTCCCAGAGCCCTGTCTGATACAACAACACATTTTTACAAACGGAATGATAGCTGAAAGGCAAACTTACAATTTTTAAATTTGGTTATATGGTCACAATTTTAACCAGTTGCTTATACAAATATTGTCATTATTAATAAAGTAGTCATGGATGTTAAACATCTAGAGTAATTATCCTGCTTTGAAGTACATATTATTAAAATTTTATTAAGGTGCTTAGAAAGTGTGACTGCATTATACATTTTTTTTAAAAAAATTGAATATCCAAAATCTACTCTGGCATTTAAGAAGCCAAAAGGGAAAAGTTACTCAATCATACTACACATCACCATCCTGAGATTTGTATATGGTACACTGGACCCCTTTAGTAATTTTATTCACTGCTTTATATCTCTTTAATTTATGTACTGTTTAACAATCCCTGCAGGGGTGTTAGAAAAATGTATAATGTGTAATCTAGATAGGACCTTACAGCTTTATGCAAAAACATAAATTATTTCTTTGAGACAATTAGAATTATGGAATCTTTCCATCCCACAATTGCTTTAGATTGCAAAACAGCAGAATTTCTCTTTTTGTACACTTTACCTGCAGTAGCACATCTTATAAAAAAAAAATCCCTAAACTCAAGTGCTGTGGAACTGTAGCCTAAAGTGTCTTTTTTGCACTGGCGCTGAGAAAACTAAGTAATAAGAGTTGGGCAGTGAATGTACACAAATTGAAAAGGAAGAAGCAGGGGGGCGGGGTAAGGTGACCTCTTGTTTTTGGGGGTATGTATCTTGCAAGTTTTATCATAGCACTCATGAAACCAATTTGTAGGTAAGCCCATTTCATAACCAGGCACTCCAGACATTCTTAATTAAATTTTCTTGAATAGAGTCCAACGTAAACTTGCCTAACACCAGACTCCACCATATAGTCAGTGTCGTGAGAAAAAGATGCCAGACTATTGCTTAGTATATGTTTATTGAAGGCACAATAATTAAATATGGGCAAATAAGGTTGAACATAGTGGCCCAGTTGACAGTTGGGTATAATGTAGGTTTTTGAAAACTGAGCAGACTGCTGCCCTTATTCTTGCGGGAAAGAATTCAGTTGTGTTGGTATTCACACCTCAGTAACTTTCTTTTATGACATCCATCCATCATCAACAGGAAGACGGTGCACAGTCTGAGAGAGCTTCCAGATAGGACACCCGGGTAGCCGGGGCTCCCCATTTCCTGGAGACAGATTTAGTGCAAATGAGAGTCAGCGGTTACTTCCCTTCACCAGCTGCCGAGACAGTCCGAAGCAAGCCCCAACACCCAGGGAGAAGAGGAGTTTAAGAACATTTCAATCATTTTCTTCTGCAAAATGGAAAGTACCAAAGCCTATAGCAGCAATACCCGAGGGATCCTCCGTCATCGTTAACACCCTGGCTGGAGCTTTCTTGGATCGGTTATCATGCAACCTTGTCAGTCATGCATTTTTGAAAGTAGCAATAGCATGACTTACAGAATGACAGAAGCAGGATGGGTTCAGAGAGGACGAGGAGCACTGAGAGTTCCGTGTTGTCGGCTTCTATACTGAGGGCTGTTGTTTCGCAGTGACATACAGATTTCATAGGACAGAAGTGGGAGTGCTAACTGGGCCATGGCGATTTGAGGACTATTGCTCCACCAACCTCAATAGGCATCCAGTTTTGCCTCGCTCCAAAGATGCCAAATGATGTTGACTAGACAAATAACTTGATGTATTTTGAAACACTGTACCCCAAAAGGAATTTGTTCTAGGTGTTAGTCTGCTGCACCACGGGCTGGGTGGCCCGAAGGACAGATGTGTGCTGTTCGCTGCTGTGGAGGCTGGGAACTCCCAGACCAACGTGCTGGCCAGTGCAGAGTGCTGTCCTTCTGCTTGCTTATGGCCTCCTTGTCACTGTGTCTTGACCCGGAGCAGAGAGAGAAGGGAAGTCTGGCATCTGTTCTTCTCCAAGGACACCAGGCTTATCAGAGGAGGAGTCATTTAATCTTTATCATCTCCATGGAGGCTGAGCCTCCAAACATAGTCACATTAAGCGTTCGAACCTCAGCACGTGAATATCGGGAGCACATGAGCCTTTAGTCCATGCAGTGCATAAATACTACGTTTGACATATTCCTTTGGGCTTCTTGGAAACATCCGCATCTGGAACCCCTTGGCGATGATGATGGATTCATTTAGCTTCTTCAGTTGTCCTCTAAATTTATTCTCCTCCAGGACTTAAAGGTTCATCTCTGTCCCAGCGAGGGAGTCCCTCTTGTTTAGAGATGAGAGGGCTCTAGGGGCCCTTTAGCTAGTAGTTTAGTGACTGCACCTGTATCTGTAGCTTTTGCTCTGAATTTCTTTTTTTTTTTTTTTTT